>PVKC010040899.1:0-12254 GCA_004027635.1 Crocidura indochinensis | reverse complement strand
GGTCACACCCGGCAGTGCTCAGGGGTTAACTCCTGGCTCCATGCTCAGAAATTGCTCCTGGCAGGCACGGGGGACCATTTGGGGCACCGGGATTCGAACTGATGACCTTTTGCATGAAAGGTAAACGCCTTACCTCCACGCTATCTCCCGGGCCCCTCTGTGATTTCTTAACAAAGCAGAACCCACACAGAAATATACAACTGAAATCCATTCTAACACAAAGTATGCAATCTTACTAACCTAGGATATGACTTTTTACATGCTATACACAAATAAGTGAGGCAATTTTTGTTCGACTTAAGTAAACGGTCTAAAAGCTGAAAAAAGCTAATGTGCAAAATTGCTTTCTCATGTAACTGTAATGACATAAAGGAGTTTGTGCAGAAAATGTTCAAAATGTCTTCCTTTTTTCCCAAACGAGACACACATCTAAAAAAGTCTAAACTGATGTATTCTAATAAGACACACACAATGAAGAGAAAATCTCTAATAATTTATTTGACCTTCAGTTTCACATTGTGAAAAAAAAATAAGTTTTACAAAACCTCAAAAACGTAGTTGTAGCAAACAAACACATATGAACATGAACACTTTACTTCTTCAACTTACACAAGAGTTCTGTACGTGAACCACATACTCAATAACCAAGAGAGGGATATTATTCAGCTCTAATCACTCTTATTCAGACAGGTGTCAAGCCCAGAGAAAAGGGAGCTACACCATTATACCAGAAGTGGAAGGCTGCCCTTTGTTACCTGTTTCCACAGCAACCAGTCCATAGAATAAGAAGAACCTTTCTGTCTTATGCCAAGGTTTTTGTGTGCACTGTGCTGTGAATTGTATTTGCTTCAAAGTGTGGGACGCTTCACAGGGTGAGAATGGTCAAGTAGCGAGTCCAAATGCCGACATCAATTCAAAGAGTGGGAGTCCAGAAAGTTTCCTGCAGGCTGGGGGCCCACCAGGACCACAGCTCCCTCTGGCTCACACAGAGTAAATTAATAGAGGATTTCAAGGGCAGACCACAAGTTTAAAACAGCTGCAGAAATTTCAACCAGCTTTCAGAAGACACACATCTCGGCAGATTTGCATCAGAAACTACAGAGCTGTGGCTGTTACTACAATATAAATGACAGGGACTTAGCTATGAATCCCAGAGACAATTAGGCATTTGCATTGCTTAGAACACACTCAAGGAAGTAGAGACTGACCGCTGGAAAGTATAGCCAGCCTTTTATTCTGACGGGCCATTAATTTTGGTCCCATGTACTCATGTGGCATGGATAAACATGTACAATTAGTCTAAAATATTCAAGTTGAGAGAAATGTTAAGGATTTATCTGTCATTAGTTGCAAACACACTCACAAGGTAAAAGGCTGTTAGCAGTCTTAACCTCTATTTTCTAAAATACAGTAATGTGAGAAACATCGACAAAAGTAGTGCAAGTTGCAAACATTGGTCTCCCCAGATGCCCTGCGGAAGCACCTATTGGAGTCCAGCACTAACACTTATCACTGCACGTAACTACTCAACAAGCAATTGGACTAGCAAAGAATGTATTCACAAATCCCAAGGATCCCAGAAAGTCTCTCAGCAGGGGCCACTGCTCATAATGCTTTTGTTTCCGGGCCAAATGTATCCAGTTTTTCACTTATCAAAGAGTTGTTTTTAAACTTCCCTAAGGGTCAGCACTAAAGTATACATGGTGCAACTGTGAATACTGTCTTGGAGACCTCTTCAAAAAACTTTCAGCATGACTAAAGAATAATAAAGGGTGGATGGAGTCAAGCAAATCCAGTGAATGAATGTAAATAGTTTACATCTGGGATCTTTGTTGTTCCCATCAGCTGTGGTTCCGGCAAAGTATTCTCAGAGGGTAATAAATAGGTAAATAAATAAGCTTTGGAAAATCTTTCCCTGTGCCTTATATACAAAACTATTCCATGGCACTTTCCAGGATTTCAGGATGTTACCCAAAGGGGATGGGGAGTGGGGGATCATTGCAAAGGGATTTGGTCCTTTTCCAATATCAGTAGCTGAGACTGAATTGGGTAAATTGGTGGGGAAGGAGAAGAGCAAAGAGAAGCCCCCCATTTGCCCCATCAGCAAGACCTTAAAACCCCAATAAAAGTTGGTGAGCCCAAGAAAAGTGACCTCCTTGCTTTCTCTAGTTCCAGGATGTAATTTAATGTTTCTGGTATATAACCCTTCCTGATATTCATATTTAAAAATACTCCCTCCCTCCCTACCTACCCACCCAAACCACCCACTAGTTATATGCCAATTGTAATTTGAAATTTTCATTTTGTGCAGTATAGCACATCTCAACAGTCACAAAATGTGCAAAACATACAACCATTCACACAGATCCATACACGTGAAGACAACGGTAAGCATTGTTTCAGCATGCAGGCATCAAACAATAAATATCTAAATCTACAACACATTTCTTAACAGCCAAGGGAAAGTTTAAAGGCAAATATAAATAGAAAAGAGTATCTACTGAACGGCTACCAACAAATTCCTCATTGTTCAGAAATCTTCCCAGGGATCACGCACAACCCCTCCCAGATTAGCTGAGAGACCCCCAAGTCATCCCTCTGGGGCCAGCCCAGCCAGCTTCCCCTCCTGGCCCACAGTTGGGCTTTCACTCTCCAACAGCAGCTGGTGTGGAGGCTTCAAGCTTGCCCCTCAAAGGGAGGTGACAACCATTTCAAATTTTACACATAAATGGCGGTGCCCATGGAAATCAAATGTTGAATATGGTACAGCCAGGGAAAAGGTCCCGCTTTTCTCTCCCTTTGAGGGGCTGATTAACGCTGACATTAATCCACAATTACAAGACAAGGACTAGATCACAGGTTCACTCATTCATATTTAAACCATGTGCAACTTGCACTGAAAGTCCCACCCCTCCCCCATCCCCTTCCTTCATGTCCAGTTGGGTCATTTACAAGGTGCAGTGGATTGTATGGAGTCTTGGAGCAACTTCATTTCCTTTTGCTTCTTTCTCATCATTATGTTTGACCTCTTCATAATAGAAATCTCATTGTGCCTCAGCGAATGATGACGTGAACTAAGGAAAATAAAATAAAGAAACAGGAAGAGGAGTGATTGGTTAGCAGCTTTGGTGACTTTTAAGAAAAGCAAACAGAAAACAAATCTCAAGACAGTGCTAGTTAATGCTGTTTTTAATCACATTTTGAGTAGGAACTGTGAAGAGATAGTTGACGGATTGCCTTAATTGATGCTAACATGTACCACCAGTGGCTCACACTTGGGTGTGGTTTTAATTAACAGCCAGTGTCATGTGTTAAATATACACACACGTGCATATGGCTGTCTGTGTAATTAACAAACAGTTGGCATCAATGTTTTGAGTACAAACACACACACACACACATCTATGGATGCATCTTGTGCCCCAAATAAACAACTGCATTCACAGAAGGATTAAATTCTTCCACAGGTATATATAAGTTCATGTGCAAGCCTAGATGTGGTCTTACAAATCACCACCTTCTGCTTCCAGCAGTCACAGTTCCTCTCCACGGTTAAACAGAACAACTGCAAAACACTCACCAGAGGGTCAAAAGAATCTTACAGATACCCTCCTTAGCCCACTTACCATAACGGATTCCAAATTAAATTTATTCGCCATATAGAAGGCAGACATATTAATCCTCTAATTTAAATGCACCTCTGCTATTCATTATGGAAGAAATCAGTCTCGCTTCCTTTCACATGACAACGTACCCAGTCTCAACAGCCCCAAGGCTGGAGTTTTCTTAAATTGCATCCATCCACACTTCGGAGGCACCAATACTATGATACGCTGAGTTACTATTGTACAGAATCTACTGACATAAGGTATGAAGATACAAAAGTACCTGTGTACCTAAGACTGCATATTCCATGCAGAGCTAATATTCACCCACACAACTCACTCAGTCCAGTGGGGTCACACCTGATTTCAGAGGAAAATTGGGATAAGGTTCTATCCATCCATACACTAACCCCTCCCAGGGCACAGTGCCAGTCATTTGTGAGATCTCTGCATGCTGATTGCTATAACTCTAAGTATAGACAAAGGGAACTCAGAAGGGGCCTTTCATTACTTGCACTGAATTCTTCTCACTTTTATTTTTTTTTTTTTGCCTCTTCAGAAGACTGATTCATTTCATTAGCTGTTTCTTTTGGCATTTTCCTCCCAGTGATTCAAGCTTTCAAGGCATTCCTTTGACTACACTGTCATTCCCTAGGCCCACTTCCCTGTAACCTATACATTAGTATTAGGTCAGGAGAACAACAACAGATCAGGTCATGTAGCACTATGAAATTTCAAGATGCTGCATACTCCTTAAGAAGTGAGGATGGGGGGCCCGGGAGATAGCATGGAGGTAAGGCGTTTGCCTTTCATGCAAAAGGTCATCGGTTCGAATCCCGGTGCCCCATATGGTCCCCAGTGCCTGCCAGGAGCAATTTCTGAGCATGGAGCCAGGAGTAACCCCTGAGCACTGCCGGGTGTGACTCAAAAAAAAAAAAAGTGAGGATGGGTAGGGGAGAATTTGCCAAAAAGAGATAAGGAGAGAGAAAGGAGGGGAGAGAAAGAGAAAGGAGTAGGTGGGAAGGGGAAACAATCCACTAAAACCTAGTAAGGTCCAAGTCCCTATGCTGTCAGGTCGGAACCAAGAGCACCATGAAAATGGAAAGCTATCAAAAGTAATGTCCTTTTGGTCATGTGCCTCCCCCCCCCCCCCGCCCACTTTCAGAACAGCAGTAGTCAGTTAAAATCTCCTAGGTAGATGAACTTTAAGACCTTGGGAAACTTTGCATTAACGGTGTATTAATTCAGTTAGCACTTTTGGAGAGAAGAGCTGTCACAAAGATGTTTAGGCAGCTTAAGACTGATGATCCTCCCCAGAGCCCCTAAGTCACTCAATCTAGTATAAAGGTTTTCACACTATCCTGTGTGCAGTAAACTTTAGAAATTTAAACCAACCTTCTCCCTGCCGGAAACAGCAAGACTGGCTTTGATCAGCCCCATTCATTCTGCTCTTTAAATAGGCAAACTCAGCCCTGTCAAGTTCTGTCTTTACATGCTTGACTCTGGCTGGCAGCACCAGAGGCCAAGAGAGGATGTTTTTTCACATACAGTCTCGCACTTGATTTGCTCCATTTCCCAGGGACTGCAAATGTGTAATTAGGTTCAAATACCCTGGGATAGGGTGAATTCAAGTGTTTGCCAACATACTCTGAGCTGAGAAAAGAGGCACCAAAAATGAAGTATAAAGATGACAAGCAAATAGTAGCCTAAGAAACCTCTTTTTTCCCACCACATAAAAAACTCATTTCACCGCTAAGATCTACACTGAAAATAGAAAAAAACATTGAGCACTTAGGGGATGAAAGGCCCTAGAGAAATAAATTTTTTTTACCTTTACCTTCTGCCCTCCTTCCCTTTTACACCCAAGTTTGAATAGAGACAGCTCTTAAAGGAAGCATAATTACGATTTTTCATTTGATAGAAAGAGAGATTTGAAGTCCAGAAAGGTCCAGATTCCATAGTTTTAATATTAGCACCAGAACCCACCTGTGGTCCCCCTTTCTCCCACAATTTTCTTACCTTGTTCCAAGTAAGCTAACCAAATTCGTCAACTACCATTTACTAGTTTTTTGGTGGGGAGGGGAAGTGTAAAATCACCATCAGTCATAGTGACAATATTTAAGGCTTTCTATGCAAGTATTGTCTGTTCTGGACTAACACTCAACTTAGTGGGCTCATAATTGATGCTTTTGCCTAGGAAGTTCTTTAAACCTGCTCTAGGGTTGAGTCATGCATTCATATCGCAAATGAAATAACCACTTCCAGAGCATTTGTTTATTCAGGATTACTGAGATGCCAGCAAGGCTGCAAAAACCAGTTTGGTGTGAGACGCTGTTAGCCCAGTTGCTCCTCAGGAGATTTCTGACTGTTCCTGCTCTTTTGAAGGTATCTCATTCCAAGGAAACATTACATTACTAAGAATTCTACTAACTGTAATTGGTTGGAGGAGATAACTGAAGAACATGGGGTGGGGGTAGGATCAAAAGAAAAGCCAATTTTGATGTTTCAAAATGAACTATGAGAGGAAGAAAGAAAATGAGTCCAAAATTCCTCTTTGCTTGGCTTGCAATGATCCTTAGATATTCCCTTTTCTCTTTGAAATTCTCCTTCAAAGAAAGGTGCGTAACATACCAGGGAAAACAGAGCCAAAAATTTCCAAGTAATGAGTTTGTCTTACTGCAGTTTCTCCAGAGCAGTTTTTATTTCTCCTATTATTAGTAATAAGACCATGAATCACCAAAACAAATCAACACATTCCATGTGCTCTGGGCTCCACTTAGAAATGCTTAAGTGATTCCTGAGGTCAATCCTGAGAATGCTTAACAGCAGCAAAGCAGCCATTAGCCTCACGAATGCTGAACTGTGTAGACCTATTAATTATTTGAGCCAAGAGTATTATATACTCTTAAGCACACAAGACAACCATTATGTACTCAGATATATGACACAGAAACACAACTTTTGTTAGCCCCGACAATAGGGTCAGCCTGACTGATTAACTCTGAAAGGCTGCCTGCAGTATGGGCAGCTGAGACTGGGGTAGGCACACATCAGACCCATTTATACAATGCAGGTGCAACTTTTTATAAGACTGACCTAGATTTCCCTCGAAAGTTAATAAATGCCCTAAAGGGGGCTATTCTTGAGGGGAAACATTTAATAAGCTAATAAAAAATACTATTTAGAGAATCAAGCAGAAAAAATAAAGCCTTTCATTTTTCAACCCTACTTTCTTCCAGGCTGTCTTTGTATATCAAAAGCTGTCTTTGTATATCAAACAACCGTCTCTTGGCGGTATTAAGAAGCAGCTCAGGTTTACTATGTGCATCATAATGCTCAAGTGCTTAACACTGGATCCAGACTACCTGGGTATAATTCTTCACTAACCTGACCAGTCATCAACCTGTATGACTTAGGACAATGTACTTTGGGTTTAAATAGGGGCCATACACACATGGTTGTTCTAGGATTTGGGGTCTTGTCTATGCTAGACAGGTACTTGCTCTAGGATCTTAAACCTTATCTCTTGCCCCTGGAAAATGTACTTTAATTCTATATGCAGCGGTTTTCTTCATCTAGGAAAAAACTCTACTACTAGTATTTTGCAAAGATGTCTGAGAAATAAATAAGATGATCCACATGGGAGAAAGAAACCAGCTCTAGACCTCGAGGAGACCTCAGTAACCATCATGAACATAGGCCAAGAGTTCTCAATCTGGCTGTATACTTAGAATAACCAAAAAACATTCCCAAAATGCTGCCTAGGTACCACCCAACTAAATGAAGCCAGGTCTCTGAGAAGGATCTTTCTGGAAAAGCTTTCAAGGAAATTCTGAGGCTTAGTAGAGGGCAAGAAAGTTAAGGGCTCATGTTATAGAGGGGACTGCCAAGGGGTCAACAATGCTTAAACTCTGGGGATACTAGGCCTTTCCTTCTTATATAGCTTTTAGAATATTTCTATGAGATGGGTTTGGATCAAGCAGCCACTTCACATACACACTTACACAGCCAGTTTAACTACCTGCATACTTCAATGGACAGCTAAACCCATCTCTTACCTCACACTCACTCTCTTTAGGTCGCATTTAAGACGGCAGATGCTTCCAAGTGCTGACAAATGCGGTGGGAATCAGTGAGTATGGGACTGTGGTTATACTGTTCCACACATCTAAAGTTGGATCATAGCAGTCAAGAGTTTTGCACCGCTGAATGCCGAAGTATCCTCCAACCACATAGAGTTTGTTTCCGGAGGCCACAGCGTGGCAGCTCATACGTTTTGCTGTCACGTCTCCCACTTTGGTCCACTGATAAGTCTCACTGTTAAATTTATAAGCAGAGCAGGCAGAGAACTCGGTATCTCCACCCATAATAAAAATCTGGTTACCCAGCACAGCTGCTGCGGTGTAACGCCAGGGCTGGGGACAGGTGGCTGGGACTGTCCACCTGTTGTCACACTGATCATAACACTGAACCTTGGGGAGCTTGTCATGACTGACACTGGTACCTCCGAAAGCAAACAACTTGAGTTTGGCACTCACTACTGCAGCATTGCTAACGCCTTCTCGGAGGGGGGCCACCATAGTCCATTTGTTGGTGGCAGGGTCATAATGTTCTACCTGCTTAAGAGAGACTGATGGAGAAGCTGGGAGGCAACCAGTTGCTGCTGTGTGCCCCCCAACCACATACAGGCAATGCTTCAGTTCAGCAGAGCCATGGCCAAACCTGGCCACTAGCATGGGCGCAGCCTTGGACCACTCCTCATGCAGTGTGTCATAGACCCAAACATCTTTTGAAACCCCATTTTCAGATCCCCGCCCCCCTGTAATGTACACTTTGCAGCCAATCGCACATGCACTGAACTCTTTCCTCGGACTGGGGATGTCAGCCTTGGGAATGATCTCTTTGGCCTTCTGGTCTACCAGATACAGCTTGTCACACATAAAGGTCTGTCCTCCCAAGAGGAAGAGGGCATGGCCTGTCTTCCGAGGCCGAGCGCAGAGACTGGTGACCACCCCGTCGTTCTGCAGTATTTTCAGTTTGCACCTGATGGCCTCTTCCACGATCTCCTTGCTCTTCCTTTGTTTGGTGATGAGCTCCTCCATGGCCACATTCTCCATGAGGTAAATGGCCGGCAGGAGTGCCAGCCTCACCGTCTGCAGCAACTCGGGGAGGTAGCAGTAGCGCTTCTTCAGGTCATAGCTGATCCAGTTAATTGCAGACTCATAGACAAGTCTTTCATCTTCTGTTTCTAGCTCTTCACTGGACAAGAGCTGTACTACCATGTCCTGGGGCAGCTGGAGGAAATCTTCATTCTTCCGGATGGTCTGGAAGTTACTGAGACACATTCTCCAGGATAGTTCGTAGAGCTTGGTGCACTGGTGTGCATCTGACAGCAGCAACATGCCCAGGCAGTTGGTGGGATGCAGGTTCTTTTCCAGGAATTCGGCGCAGGCATCCCGGATGTCCTGAAACTCCAGCATGTCTCCAGCCTCTAGAAGGGATTCTGCATTCTCTTCATTGATGATGACCCGAGATGAGTATGCATAGTCCAGCAGTAGCTCTAAAACTTCTGGGTGAATGGTGTTGTCAAAGTTGACTTCGCTGTCTTGGCTCTCTTTCAGGCCACCACTGAACATGGCTTCGAAGTAGCGGCTGCATGCAGCTAGCACGGCCCGGTGACAAGGGAAGGTCCTGTTTCCAGCATGGAGAAGGACATCAGTGAAGAGGCGCTGCTGGCGAAGAAGGTTCAAATGTGTGAGGACGCTGTCAGCGTAGGAGGACTTGTGAAACAGATAGATGTTAATGGAGCCACTGCTGGCCCTAGACTTGCGGTTCTCATGCATGCTGACTGACATTTTGTTTCCACTCCTAAAACAAGAGAACAAAGCCATTAAATGATGCTCCTAATGTTTGGGACAGAAGAATAAAAGCAATTACATTCTATGCAAAACAATGAGGGTGAGAGAGAAAGGTGGCCTGGCTGCCTACTGTTCTGAGAAAAGGATGCCCATACCTATACAAAGCCAGAGACAACAACCTGGATAGAATATGACACTTGTGATATGCTGAGCTATAGGAACTATACATAAGCTCAGGTTCAGGTTCCTCTTGGGAAACCTGATTGCCAACTCTCCAAAGATGGACATCCTTGAGAATGTAAGTCATAGAAGGCCAAGTCTTCTTGTTCTCACAGCACTCAGGTCCTGGTCTGTCTGATTCACTGCTGGCCACTTAAAATGCCAGGCCTCCAGTTCTCGTAACGCCAGGAAGGGCATGGTTTTAATACCCTATGCAACATAAAGCCATGTGTAAAACAAACACCTACTAATTAATTCCATTAAGAATTCCTTTGGTAAGAGCTCGTCTCTATGCATACAGAATAAATGGGAAATGGAACATCTAAACCACAGACTTAAGCCAACTTCCTTCCTTCTGTAATGATGTGACCTTTGTATAAATGTTGCGAATTATTTCTAACCAAACAATTCTACAGAGCCCTAATCAGCAGGCTTGGTGAAAACACAAAATCCACTCACTACCCATCTTACTTGCTCTGGAAGTTTCCAAAATGAGGATTTGAGAGGAGTTTGAATAAGGGTAAGGTATTTTCCTTATATGCAGCCAACTCAGGTTTAATTTTTGGCAACCTACAAGTCCCCTGAGCACTGCTGAGTGATCCCCGAGTACAGAGCCAGGGGTAATACTTGAACCCCACCCCCAAGAAAGGATTTGGGCACATGAAACACTAATTTTGAGTAGCCTCTCCTAAGGACTATTTTCCATTCTTTCTGCTTGATAGTAATTCTTGGAAAAATGGTTGCCAAGAACAAAGGCTGTCTCTGCACCTCCCCTTCTCTTTAGAGTCAAACTAAGACCATTCTTACAGACCTGCAAACAATGGCAATAGCATTTAGGTAATTTCAAATGCCAATATTGCTATATATGAATGCAAAAATATACAACACACATCCATAGAAGTATTAACTTTGCACATGTGCGGATCTTGCCAGCCATTGTTTGAGGCTACCCTAGATTTGCTGAAGTGCTATTTCCAATAGCTAAGCTAAATTGTAACAGAATCAATGCTCTCCTGGGCATTAAAAAAAAAAAAAAGATAAAGGCCTAGGTTCAAAACATTGAATCACATGCCTTCCTCCCCTTTATTCCATCCTCTTTAGCTACTTAAAAGAAACAAAGCTTCAAAAACATGCTGTCAAATGGCTCCTGAGGAAGCTGTTTATCACAGTGAATAAACCATGTGGTTACAGTATCTGTTCCCAGCCCAGGACAGCCAGTTCCTAGAGCACAGTTGAAAACACTGCCTCTGTTTTCTGAAACCCTTATGATACTCTTCAACTTACAGCCCAGGAATTATTTGCAAGTGTAGAGAAGCTATTGACCAGAAATTCATAAGCTAGATATTGACCTGTACTGAACTACACTGTATGGTCCCGTCCTTGCTCAGCAGAGAAAGCAACAAAGCAGGTTGCTTGACTTGTCCTTGTCAGGGAGGACTCATACCATTAGATGATGCAACTTATTTTCCTTTATTTTTGGAATGGGACTTTTGTTATGAGTAAACACCACTTAGTGGAAGAAAGTTCTAGGGCAATAAAGTTCTAGGGCTCTGCACTTGGTTACTTGACCCATAGGACTCTTCAGTGACCTGGAAGATGACAAATGGTGAGAAACCTCCCTTACCTCCTCCTCATGCTAAGCATCTTCGGTACAGTGCATTTTAACCAATATCCGAGGAGCTTTCAAGAAAACAAGACAACCCATCAAGAAGGTAGCAGGTTTCCTAAAGTGCATTCATTCGGGATGCACCAGGGTCCTTATGCTCCACCACTGTCAGCTGAATGGTTCATCCAGTCTCAAGTATTTTCAGGAAGAATTTAAGCCCAACCCTTAAGAGACAGTGTACACACATATCTCTACACTTAAAACAGGAGCTTTCAAGAATTCTAAATAAGCAGTCACCTTTTTTTTTAAGTGAATGCTTCCAAAACAACCTCGAAAGCTGCTTCCTCTCAGGCTATGAGCAATAGTAGCTCGGGATGAGGAAGACAGCTCCCCACACCAGGTGCACAAGACCAAAGTGCCAGCACTTCGCGCTGGAGTCACACAAGGCTCCGAAGACAGTTCCCTGAGCATCAGATTCTGCGTGTGGTAAAGACAACATTCACACAGGCTTCCACTTAAAAAATCAGCGAGTTTGGAAGACCTTACACTTCAGGATCTGCATCTCTCTGCATCCTGTGTTTCATCTCTTGCAGTACCCAGGTTGGTCTTTGGATACCATCCAGATGGCACAATACAACGAAACATGCAAACCCAACATTCTTGCAGTAACATTTGATTAAAGGAAAGGTAAACTTAAAGACTCAGGGGATACAACCTGCCTCCTGGTTTAAAATTATGCAAGCATCAAAATGCCAGCAGAAACCATTTATTCAGTCAATCACTTAGTACATCTTTACAACAAGACAATAATCTGGCATTTCTAGAGACCGCAACGTAATAATATTTGCATGCCAAAGTTGTATCGTCGTGGCAAAGGGGGGGTGGTGGCAAAAAACGCACATATACTTAACCTACCTCTACAAAGACAAAGGAGAAAGGGCTGCTATTACCCAGAACATCAAAAGG
>PVKC010040898.1:0-12246 GCA_004027635.1 Crocidura indochinensis | reverse complement strand
GGAAGGAAAGGAAGGAAGGAAGGAAGGAAGGAAGGAAGGAAGGAAGGAAGGAAGGGAGGGAGGGAAGGAGGGAGGGAGGGAGGGAGGGAGGGAGGGAGGGAGAAGTAAGACCTCAGCACCTTTGGGCATGATCTTCTCCCCAAAAAGAATTTTAAAGAGATAAGAAAAGAGAAATCATTGAGGTGGGAATGAAAAGAGGAAGGAAGAAAAAGAAAAGATAAAAGGGTAAAAGAAGGAGGTTAAAAATATAGATCAAATATTTATAGAAAATGATTTTTAATTTAAATGTCTAATAATTTTTCAGTATTTTTTAAGTTTCTATATTTTATTTATTTTTGTTTCATTTTATAGGGCACATCTTGCTATATTCATAGGAATATGAGCTTGCTCTGCATTCAGGAATCATTCTTAGAGATTCTCAGAACAGATGAGATTTTAGACATCAAACCCAGGTCAGCCAAATGCAAAACTAGTTCACACCCATGATACTATCTCTCTGCTCCCTGCAGACTCCATATTTTAAAGAGTATTATATATCTCAAACTGAGATATCCTGCTATCATGTTAGGATTTTTTTGTTCCCCATTATTGGTGATGCTGATAAAGGTAATAGCAAGGTATTATAAAACTAACTAAACATTATAAATATGTTTATAATATGTTTTATAAAATTACATTATAGTATTACTAAATTTGTATTTATACAGTTAAAAGTTATGGGACAATGTTAAGAAACCATGTAAATATATTATTGGTTAAGTTTTTACTCAGTGCTCCTCCATTAATTAAATTTGCCTGAATCAAATTTTTGTAGCAAAAATTATTACTATATTGATTGCAAAGTAGCAATTTTATAAAAGCACCATTTTCCATATTACTAAAAAATAATGTATGTAATATGAATCATCCTCTATCTCCTACATTTTTAAAGTTTTGGCTTATTGATTCTAATTTTGTTTGATAGATTATACTATATTATTATGATTTTTTGCTGATTAGTTACACATAAAGCCTATTGCAAACATCCTTACAGTCATTTGGTTTGAGAATTGTGTGTCAAGCATTTAAAAAGACTCCTTATATTGTTTTGTAGAAAATATTTAAAACTTTGAATGGTACAGATCATAGAATTCTTTATTATCTCCCCCAATAAGATTAAGTTACAGAATTAGAGTGTTCTTTTTTTTTTCTGAATAGGCATAGTTAGTAAGGATGTGCTATTTATAATTTCTTTTAGAACAATCCTTGATTAAAATGAGACTTTATGCATTTAAAAATAATTTGGATCACCTAGGGCAACTCCCTGAAATTCATGACCACTGAGGCCTAATAGTTCAATGTGAGGCCAGAGATGCTGTGTTGCTCAGGTCCTGGGTTACTAGGAACTACCAAGCCTACATATGGGAAGTTTAGAAATGTATTATGTCTCTCTTCTATTTTGTTTGTTTCAGGTTTTGGTTTTAGCAAAGGAAGTTATCAGGACAAAAGGAGTTTCAAAGCATCATTTAAGCAAAACCTTCACCACATCAGACTCAGACCTTGATTTCCTTTTTTGTTTTGTTTCAAGTGGAATGCACTAACTAACGTGTTAGTTAACATGCACAGAACTAACATGGTTCTATTTATTCCATACACCATACGATAAAGCTGAAAAAAAGTGATAAAAAGGGGCTGGAGAGATAGCACAACAGGGAGTCATTTATAAAAATAAATTTTTATTTAATAATATTTTATTTAAACACCTTGATTACAAACATGATTGTGGTTGGGTTTCAACCATGTAAAGAACACCCCCTGTCACCAGTGCAACATTCCCATCACCAATGTCCCAAATCTCCCTCCTGCCCACCCCACCCCCGCCTGTACTCTAGACAGACTTTCTATTTCCCTCATATATTCGCATTGTTAGGATAGTTCTCAATGTAGTTATTTCTCTGACTAAACTCATCCCTATTTGTGGTGTGCTTCATGTCGTGAGCTGAAACTTCCAGCCCTCCTCTCTTTTGTCTCTGAAAATGATTGCAAGAGTGTCTTTCACTTTCCTTAAAACTCACAGATGAGTGAAACCATTCTGCATCTTTCTCTCTCTCTCTCTGACTTATAATAGATTCCATGTACATCCATGTATAGGAAAATTTCATGACTTAGTCTCTCCTGATGGCTGCATAATATTCTATTGTATATAAGGAAGGGATTTTTGTATTGTATCTTTGTGTTCCTAGGGTATATTCCTAGGAGAGATATAGCTGGATCATATGGGAGCTCAATTTCCAGTTTTGGGAGGAATCTCCATATCGCTTTCCATAAAGATTGGATTAGACCTTGATTTCTTATGGTGCCTCCTTTTCCCTCACCACCACTGATCTTTTGTTATTTATTAGAGCAAGAATTCTACATAATGTCCCTGAAACTTTTGGGTAAAGTTGAGGGGGTAGGAAGGTATATTTTCATTTTTGTTAAATGCTAAATAATTCACACTTCTAATCTTTCAAATACAAATATAGTCAGGCTGTAACATCATAGCATATGCAACTTTGTCACCGATAGAAACTATATGTCTATATTGCACTAGACTTTTTGAGGATTTTAAGATAATTTTGCATCTGCATCTGCTTTAGATCCATGCTTTTTGGCTTGATGTATCAGTAATGAAACTCATATGTAATGTATCATATTTAAGAATTTCAATACTACTTTCTTCCTTTGTAAGATTATTTATATTACTTTCATGAATTTAAAACCATTATTTCTGAGAAGTATCTAGGCTTCCTCTGGCAACATAAGATTTATAAACAGAATATAAGATTATAGAGCATTTACATAAGACTTTCTTGCTGTCTTTGATATAAGACTGCAACATCAGAAATAGAAAATTCTTTCTTTTGCCTTATATCCTAATTAAATATAATCAAGTGTCAGTGTTCTACACACACATTGCAAGGCTGGCTACTATGAGAACAAAAAACATTTTTTAAAACAGTTTGGGAAGACTACCAGTCAATGTTTATGATTTACTGTATAATTTATGAGACCTGCTACCTGAACTCTACACACAGTTTAATGCTTTATTTATATTGTCAAAAATATAATAACCAAAACCAAAATATAATAACCATTTTGTACAGATAATTCACAGCACACTGTTTAAAGCTTGATTTTGTTTTCTTTTTTTTATCTAAGTTATTGTATTATTTAATTTTATATTATGGTCTTTATACTTTATAAAATTATTACATGGATTTGGGTTAGAGAAAGATGATTTATGTACCAAATTCATGACATTCTAGTTTTGAGAAGTAGGAAATCATTTTCTATGTTTATACTTTGTTTTCTTATTCTTAAAAACGTGATAACAAAAACAGATTTACAACATTGGCAGGCAAAATTAAGGAGATTATTTGTGCAAAGCACAGTTTGTTAGTGGGTTCATCCAGGACGGGGGAATATATGAAGAATTCACAAACTTCAGTAGACATGCAAAAAATACATCTGAGAGTAAGTGACTGAACACTGAAGAGAATCATGAACTAAATAATATTGTCATCTCATCTCCTTGTATTGTCTGGTGTTTTTTTTCTTACTTCTGGTGGAAATCAAGTTCTATGTATAGATTGACATATCTGATTGTAAACATTTTGCTTCTGTGTTTTGTGACCTTATAATGTTGAGTGATGGAGACTAGTTATCTAGTCAATAGAAATAAATTTGTAAATATGTTCTTACTTTGCCATCACACCACCCAACTCACTGTGATAGAGTGCTTAAGGATTCTGAAACAATATACTTGGATTTAGGGAGATTAATAGACACCGGAAACACACTCATTCCACTTCAAGTTCAGAGGAAATTGTGCTTCTGCTTTGATCTTTTTTGATTTCATAGATGCAGGCAGCTTCTGAGCCAGCCTTTTCACGGCACACATGAAGAAGGAAGGGCCATGTCAAGAGTAGTTTAATTAACTTTACATCTGTTGTCAGAAACAATGCACTCAATTTAGTAAGACATGAAATGTGGTGGTGTCTCTCTCAAAGGAAAAAAAATGCCTTCTTCAGATCTACCTTTCACAAAACGGGCATTAATGTCTAATTTAAAGCAGAATCCCCAAGTAATCAATTATCATAAGTTTAATAGAAATAGTACCACCTGCCAGGATTGTACATCAAAACCCTTAAATTATGGGAATTAATACAGAGGGTAAAACAATTACAATTGCTCCATTTTTTTTTTTGAAAAAGGAAAAGCAGGTTTTATTCACTAAAAAAATCTAACTTCATAATTTTCCTCAAAAAATGTTTCTCAATTACTGCCCATTGTAGATACTACACTGGCTAAAATCCTGTTTAGTTGCTGCAACATTTTGATGATTTCTGAGTAAATAGAGAAGCTGGCATTCTGCTCCATTCTTAGCTGAGATGGTAGAGAGAAGGAAATACAGCATTCATGATGTAATATACTCATAAGTAGTATCAAACATTTCTAAAAGCAAGATGGCAATAAACAAAGAACAAATACTAACAGAAATAATTAAGGGCATTTTTTGTGGAACTATTTTAAGAGACAGGAGTGCTCAAGCGAAGACAGGTAACTACACACTTCAAAGTTGTTTTTTTTTTTTTTTTTTTAGTTTTGAGTACCTATGATTTAGCAAATAATGCAATGAAAAAAACTGAGATGATATATATAGCAGAGGTGTTATCAGTTTCTTGTTTAAACTTTCTCCTGTTACTTTATAAAATATTACTTTGATAAATATTATCAGATAGGTATGGTAACATAAATAATTTCCTAGCTTGGGGAAATACATTATAATTTACAGTGATATTATATCACTATTGTGGAATGCCTCTGATTTGTTTTTCTAAATTATTCAGTTTTATTTATGAAAGTCATAGCCCTATACCATCTACCACACAGTGCAAATATGTGCTGTTGAAGACTTTACTTGACAGGACACTCAGCCTTTGATAATGACTTTCCAGATAGTTATCCAACAGTGAATGAACAGAAGGAAATCAAGTTAATGAACTAACCGAAATCTATGACTGAAAGTGGTAAAATTAAAAGGAATTCTAGAATGAGGAGATAAATATGGGCAACACTGAAAGTATAAAGGTTGCATTTACTTCTTAGAAAGAGCTTTTGGTGATATTTTCATAGTTTGTTTTTGATCACACTGCTGATTTTGAAGAAAGCTGAAGAGCTGATTTGTTAGAACTGAATCCAGAAAATCCTTTCACATTTATTTAATCCCCAATGTCTTAAAGCTCAGTTCTTATATGAAAACAGGTAATTTTAATCCAAATGTTGTTAAACAAAAAAGGAGATGCATGGATGATTGATGTGCCATTATGGTGAATAACAGTAATAATAAACGGGATGAGGCAAATTGTAAAACAAATGAACATCAGGCTCTAGAAGTTTGTTTCCTAATAACTTGTCTGGGATGTTTCTGTGAGTTTTTTGGTGCCATAATGACTTCAATTCTAATCCAGGATTCTTGATCTTTTTCCGGTCTGCCGACCATGCTCTGGAAGCAGGTTGCTTTGCACTGATGTCAGTTCTTGCAGTGACTAAATTTGAATAATTTGCTTAGCTTCTCAATAGAAAATCTATAGAAAAATCTATAGAAAATAATATAGTGATTCTTTTTGTTTCATGAGTATTTCCCCTAGAAAGAGTATAATACGGAATTGTGTTACTGTATAAACCCTCTATATGTTTACTATTATTCTAAGGACTATTTTTGGTAGCTTTTATGCAAATATAAAGTAGGAATCATTAACAGTCATATTTTAGCATGTATTATATTTCTCATAGTCAGCTTAGAACTGCTTCTTATGGATATAGGGAGATCCCAATAAGTGCAGGCCCTTCCTGAGATTTCTGAGTAACCTGGTTTTTGTTCAATACAAAAACAAGAATATGTAAAATTGCTTTCCCTTGTAGGCCTGCCCTAGTGGTACTAAGGGGGTGCTTTGTGGTGTTTGGAATCTGTATGGCTGCATCAGTAAATTCTCAGGGAACTATATGGTATAAGGAATTTAACCAGGTCAGGCATATTTTGCATGTAGAGCTGCTGTTCTTGTCGCAACTAAAAACTTATTTTTTAATTTTAATTTTTGGTAGGGGGGCATATCCAATGATGATCAGGGCTTATTCTTGACTCCTAACTCAAGAAGTACTCCTGCATTGCTCAGAGAACCAGATAGGACGGTCATGATAAAATCCAGGTCCACTGAGTACAAGGCAAGCACTGTACCTGCTGCATTAAGTATCTAGCTCCAACCCCTGCTAAGAAATTGTTTTCTGTAAAGAATATTACTTGGGGCCAGAATGATAGAACAGGGGTCGGAGTGGTTGCACAGGGATAAGATGTCTGCCTTGCCCACACTAGCCTCGGACTGACCACGGTTTGATCCCTTGGCATCTCATATGGTCCCCCAAGCCGTGAGATTTCTGAGTGCATTGCCAGGAGTAACCCCTGAGCATCACCTGGTTTGGTCAAGAAACAAAACAAAACAAAAAAAGCAAAACAAAAAAAAAATACACACACACACACACACACACACACACAAAAAAAAAAAAAACCAATAAAACAAAAAATACAAAAAACCCAGAATGATATAAAAGCGGTAGGGCATTTGGCTGGCTCTCTCTTCTTGGGAAGAAGAAAGCTGATATCTCCCGGAATCTGTCTGTGGATAATTTCCTCACCGCTACCTGGAACTGTAGACCCACTGACTCAAGGGGGTTGGAAACTCGTAGTCCTGGCCCAGAGGAGAAAGGCCTCCATCCACCGACCAAGCAAATTATCAGGACTTTAATTAATACAACAAATGGCATGCAGCCAACTGAGGACCAAGAGAGGTTCAATCCCTGGTATCCCATATGGTCCCCTGAGCCTGCCAGGAGTGATTTCTGAGTGTAGAGTCAGGAGTAATCCCTGAGCACCTACATTTATAGCCCATTCCCCCACCACACCCCCCAAAAAAGAATATTGCTAGTTTTCTTTGGTAGCCAAGGCACAATATGTAGCAAAATCTGTGCTCAGGATGTACTTTGGTTCTGACTCAGGAATCACTCTTGTGGGATTTAGGGGTTCATATGGGGAGGTATCAGAGATTGAGACCATGTTTGCCACATGCAAGCCAAGCTCTCTATCCACTGTACTGTCTCCAACTACTTAAAGTTCTGGGAAAGTAAACACTCAGCAATTGGTTAACTAAGAGAAACCTTTATTATCTACTGAAATGAGGAAAATATGCCAATTTTTAAATAACAGTTTTCTTTGAAGTAAAGCAATAAATTAGATACATATTTGGATAAAAGTTCTCCCCTGGTTTGTAATACTCAAGAAAACAGTTTTATCTTGAAGCTTTCCAAAAACAAGAACATTTTTTTAAATGTTAAAGTTCAAACTGAGGCATCTTAGATCAGACAAAAGTCAACTACAAATAACATATTTATCAGCCTATCTTAGATTTCTGAAGTATTGCAAAATCACATAATGAAACTATCAATAATAATGAAAATTTTAAGTACCTGAGGGTATTTATAGGCCACCAAAAATGGTAAAGACATGAATCTCAGTGAAATTCCATCTGCCCTTCTTAAGCCATTGTAGCAATATATAAGCAAGCAATCCAGCACTCTTCTGTGAAAAGAGAGTTTAACATGAGAACCAAAGGAGTATTTCAGTAAACCATTGGGAAGTACTTAGCATCTTACAAATGTTTCACTCTAAGAAAAAAGGGAAGACAAGAGAAATATACGGCTTGACAAGATTTGGACATACAGCTCATTACAGGTTATATTAGGCAGAGCATTGAATTTATTTTCAAACACAGTTAATTATTCCTGGGAGACATGTGTCAGTTTTATTCACATCTTATTGGTAATTACTTTAGTTAGAAAATATTCTAATAGTGAAAACAGAAACAACTAATGAAATGGGAACATCAAAACCTTCAGAAAAGGAAAGATTAGATCTAGTTCATCTGTTATATACTTAAAAACTATTGGCCTAGTGATCTTATGGGATGAGAAATTGTATAATGCAAAATATAGGTGGTGGAGAAAGTCTCCCCCCCAACCCCTAGAGAAAAGGAGTTAAAAGAAGCTAAAGATAATTTTATAAACTTTTAAATTCCATGTAGCAATAATGCTAGTAATCAGTTAATAGCCTTGCAAAACTATCTTGTGCAAGCAAATTCTTCTAGGTTTCTTAACTTTATCATATTAAGCAGATTCATGATGAAGCTAATCTGCTCATTTCTTTACCCATATTTTCCTCAAAGAGCACTCAACAGTGATGCTAGAGGTAAAGCGTCTGTCTTGCAAGTACTAACTTACGACAGACAGTGACTCAATCCCTCTGTATCACATATGAACCCCCCAAGCCAGGCACAATTTCTGAGCTTATAGCCAGCAGTAACCCCTGAGTATCAACAGGTATGGCCACAAATCAAAAACAAAAACAAAAAGAAGAGCACACAACAAATACATCATGCAAAGCAACTATTTATGAAGTAGGAATCATGATTTATATTTAAAGTAAGCAATATAGAAAATATGTAAAATAATTAAAATGATTTCAAATAATTCAAAGATATGCACCAAGTAAGTACTTTTATCCTATTAATTCAACTTACTCCTTTCTCAATGTTTGTCTTTTTCATTTCTAGAATTTATGTAAGGCCTTTCCCACCCAAAAATGTAAGAAGGGACTGAACTTACTACCCAAGACAAACCTGGGTTCATTTACCTACGTCCTGTATGGTCCCCTGAGCCTACCAGGAGCAGCTTCTTAGGGCAGAACTAGGAGTAACCCCTGAGTGCCGCTGGGTGTTACCCAGTAAACAAAAAATAAAATAAAATAAGAAAAAACATTTAAACAGTTAAAAATACATTGAGCAATTACAAATACGTTTAGTTGAATGTATATAAAATAATTATATTAGTTAATATAAAAATACATTTAGCTAAATGTATTTTTATATTAACTAATATAATTATTTTTATATTAACTAATATAAATTAGAATACTTTATAATAAACCTTTTATATTGAGATTTTATGTGTTGATATTTATGTGAATTAGCAAATATAATTAAAATGTATAAGCACATGTAATGGTTTATGTATGGCATATTTGTATCTTTTATGATATATGTATATAAAATATAAAAACAATATAAAGCATATATATGTTTATATATAATATATTGCTTTGTGGCCATACCTGGTGGTGCTGAGGGTCCAAAGGTCAATTTTAGCAGTGCACAGTAGTCCATATTTGGTTCTAGGGATTGAACCCAAAACTGTTTCATGCAGAGCAAATACCTTATGTACTATCATATTTTACTATTTCTTTGACCCCTCACTCCAAATATATAAACAAGTATATATTCAGATACTTTATAGAGTGATACATATAGAGACATATATAGGTATGTAGAAGTATATACAAATAAATAAATTAGTCTTTAGATATTTATAAATACATATCTATATACTTAGATATGTACATATTTCTATATATATCTGGGGGTTATTGTTTGGGTTACACCTGATTGTGCTCAGTGTTTACCCCTAGTTCTGGGCCAAGGGATCACTACTGGAAGTGCTTGGGAAACAATGTAACATCAGTGATTAAACCTGGGTTGGCTGAATAAAAGGTTAGTATTATACCTGCTGAACTATCTTACTACCCACTAGTAAATATTTTTATAAGGTATTTAAATATCTTACATTTGTATCACTAAGAAGTTCAGTTCTTAAGGTTATACACAAACACATTTGATCTTAGGAAATATTTTAGGGGGCCGGAGAGATGCATGGAGGTAAGCCATTTACCTTGCATGCAGAAGGATGGTGGTTAGAATCCCGGCATACCATATGGTCCCCCGAGCCTGCCAGGACCGATTTCTGAGCATAGAGCCAGGAGTAATCCCTGAGTACTGCTGGGTGTGACCCAAAAACCCAAAAAAAAATTTTTTTTTTAGATATTATGTTAGGAACGCCTTTCCCTTAAGAGCATTTCTTTTTACCTTGATATCAGACCTAAATCATAAAGTACATAGAAGAAAACATAGGCAGAACTCTCATGATTTAAAGCTAAAGGTCTTATCTTCAATGATGAAACACCATTGACCAAACAAGTGGAAGTAAAGATAAACAATGGGTCTACATTAAATTAAGAAGCTTCTGAACCTCAAAGGAAAAGAGAACCAGGATACAAGGCCACCCATAGAAACTTCACCCAGTATCCATCTTTTTAAGGAGTTAATATCTAAGATATTAAAGCACTAGTAGAGCTTGATAAAAAAAAATTACTGAACCCCATCAAAAAGTGGTAAAATAGATGAACAGACATTTCCTCAAAGAAGAAATAGAGAGGGCCAAAAGACACATGAAAATTGCTGCACCTCATCAGGGAGATTAAAATCAAACTATATGTAATATAATCTCACACCATAGACAATGGCACATATCAAGAATAACAAGAAGAACCAGTGCTGGCATGGATGTGGAGAGAAAGAGACTGCTGGTGGAAAGTAAACTGGTTCAGCCTCTGGGGAAAACAATATGGACGTTTATCCAAAAAAATAGAAATTGGGACTGGAGAGATAGCATAGAGGTAAGGCATTTACCTTGCATGCTGAAGGTCAGTGGTTCAAATCCCGGCATCCCATATGGTTCTGGGATCCTGCCAGGAGAGATTTCTGAGCATAGAGCCAGGAGTAACCCCTGAGCACTGCTGGGTGTGACCCCAAAACCAAAACCAAAAACAAAACCAAAATCCTAGAAATTGAGCTCCCATATGATCCATTAATACCTCTCTTCTTCTGGAATATACCCTAGGGACTCAAAATCACAATGCAGAAAAGTAATCTACATTCCTATGATCATGCAGCATAATTCACAATTGCCAGAATCTGGAAACAACCTAAATGCCTGAGAACAGATAACTGGATAAAAAAAAAACAAAACTATGGTGCTAGGAAAAATGAAGTAATAAAATTTGCTTATACATGGATGAGTCAGAGGGTGAAGGAAAGACAGAATAATCTCACTTATTTATGAGATATAAAAATGTTATGGTGGGGCCCGGGAGATAGCATGGAGATAAGGCGTTTGCCTTTCATGCAAAAGGTCATCGGTTCGAATCCCGGTGCCCCATATGGTCCCCTGTGCCTGCCAGGAGCAATTTCTGAGCATGGAGCCAGGAGTAACCCCTGAGCACTGCCGGGTGTGACCCAAAAAAAAAACCAAAAAAAAAGTTATGGTGATAATACACAAAAACCATACCATGGCGATACCCAAATATCATAGAGATACCTAAATACACAAATAACATAAAGATGAGGGCCAGGAAGATTAGCCCATGGTAGAAAATGTATCACAAATGAAAGGGGAATGCTAAGGTCAGAGAATGAACCACTGTGACAATGATAGTTGGAAATGATAATTCTGAGAAAGAATTGACTGGTGAAAAGAGGCAAAGTGATATGTATGATATCTCTTCAGTAAAAACATTACAAACCACAGTGTTTAAAAGGGAAAATGAGGAGGAAGGGAGGGAAAGAGTAAGAGATAGAAAGGGTGTGTCTGCTATAAAGGTGGACAGGAAGGAGAACGGGGAGGGTGGGAAGTAAACTGAGGATATTTAATGGTGGAAAATGTGCCCGGGTAAAGGGTTAGGTTCGGACATTCTATGACTGAAACTCAATCATGAACATCTTAAAATATCTCAAAATGATTCAATAAAAATTTTATTTTTAAAGAAACAGAATTTGTTTTTAAAGGTTGAATCTTCAGAATATTGTTCAGGAATCAATGGGATAAAGTCTCTGCCTTGATGAAGGAATCTGAAAAGAAATTCCTCACAAAAGGGACATAAGCATTCCTCTGCCTTTACATCTGATTCTGTGCTCAGATCATTCCTGACAGGTTCTGGAGACCATATGATAACTTCTTGTTGGTTTCTGGAGACCATATGGAGTTCTGGAGATTGAACCCAGGGCAACCATGAGTAAGGCAAATGTCCCCTCTCACCCCCGTCATACCGTGGACTGATGAATGATACTGGATCCAGATGCAGCGAAACTCCCAACTCAAGGACATTACAGGACTCTAAAATGCCGTAAAACATATCTTAAACTCTTAACCAAAATATGTGATACAAAAAAGTGCTTTGTCCTCCACTCCCCACAAGAGTATCTAGGAAAACCTAATTGGGAGGCA
>PVKC010040897.1:0-12247 GCA_004027635.1 Crocidura indochinensis | reverse complement strand
GAGTACTTGCACCCAGAGTTAAGAAGACCAAAAGGTCCCAGACAAGAAAAATTTTAATAGAAAAAAAATCTCAAGGAAGTGTAATCAGAATGGCAAAAAACAAAACAGAGGAATAAGATTTCATGCAGCAAATTTAAGAAGAAAGGGCTGGAGCAATATTACAATGTGCATGACACTTGATTTGCGCTTGGTCAACCCAGGTTTGGTCCCTGGCACCCATATGGTCTCAGGGTCACTACCAAAAGTGATACATGAGCACATAGCCAAGAGTAACACTTGTGAGCATTGTTGGGTATGGCCCCAAAACAAAAAAAAATAAAAAAAAACACAGAAAAATTTCACATACAAAGGAGATTCCATGGGGCCCCAGGTTTGGTCCCTGGCACCCATATGGTCTCAGGGTCACTACCAGAAGTGATACATGAGCACATAGCCAAGAGTAACACTTGTGAGCATTGTTGGGTATGGCCCCAAAACAAAACAAAAAAAAAAACACAGAAAAATTTCACATACAAAGGAGATTCCATGGGGCCCGGGAGATAGCATGGAGGTAGGGCGTTTGCCTTTCATGCAAAAGGTCATTGGTTCGAATCCCGGTGCCCCATATGGTCCCCCGTGCCTGCCAGGAGCAATTTCTGAGCATGGAGTCAGGAGTAACCCCTGAGCACTGCCGAGTGTGACACCCCCCAAAAAAAAGGAGATTCCATAAGAATTACAGCAGATCGGGGCCGGAAAGGTAGCTTAGAGGTAGAGCGTTTGCCTTGCATGCAGAAGGACAGTGATTCAAATCCCGGCATCCCATATGTTCCCCCCAAGCCTGCCAGGAGTGATTTCTGAGCTCTGCCAGGTATGACAATCCACCCCCCTAAAAAAAAGAATTACAGGGGCCCGGGAGATAGCATGGAGGTAAGGCATTTGCCTTTCATGCAAAAGGTCATCGGTTCGAATCCCAGTGCCCCATATGGTCCCCCGTGCCTGCCAGGAGCAATTTCTGAGCATGGAGCCAGGAGTAACCCCTGAGCACTGCCGGGTGTGACCCCAAAAGGACCAAAAAAAAAAAGAATTACAGCAGATCTTTCAAATGAAATTCTATGGAGAATAATAGAATGCAGGGCTATAGAAAAAAATAATAAAAATTTATGAAATGACCAATTTAAAGAAAACTGTTTGTTCAGTTGCATTACCATTTGTATTTGAATGAATCATTCAAAATTTCATGGACAAACAGCAGCTTGGAATTTTAAAGCCTGAAATTTTGTAAACTCCTGTTATGGTGGCAGCGTGGGGTGTATTTTCAGATGCTGACAAGGCTTCAGCGATGTGTGGGACATGCCCTGTTACCCTCCCAAGTGGTCATAATACAATCAGCTATGAGACCAATATATTCATGAATTTGCAGGTTGGTTTGCCTCTCTTTGGAGTTAAATGAGCTATGGAGCTGTCTGATGGGCAGAAACATCAGCACCTCTGGACTATTGGTGTGTTTATTAGGACTTTTGGAAGTACAGAGGTGAGGAAGGAGACACTGGGGGATCTCAGCCACAAAGCTGGCATATCTGGAGAATCTCTCTCAACGAATTATATAGGTTTAATGAAGTCACCATAAGAATACTCATAACATGTTATCATATATGAAATGTTGTTGAAATTCATATTTAAAAATCAAATCACCACCTTCCTTTTTCATTTAAACACTGGTCAGAAGTTTCTTCATAATACAGTTTTTTTAAGATAAAGTTCCCAATTGAGTTACAATCATACAATGTACAACTTTCAGCAGTGAATATTTCCTGTCATCAATGTTCCCAGTTTGAATTACTAATACCACAGGTGTTCCCAAACATTGCCAGAACAAATTCTAAAAATGGAGCAAAGAATAACCTCAGAGTATCACAGCTGTGATCAAAAGACAAAATAAATTTATACTCTTAAAAATATGTAAACTTAATTTAAAATAACAAAACCAAACAATTATATAAAAAGAAATCTGATGGAATACAACTGCTGACTTTCGCATGATTTATGAATTTATATTTGAAAAAAATTGATAAATATAAAATATATATTCAACATAAAATAGCAGTGATTTTTTCAAAAGATGCTCTATGAAACCCTGCATTGTCCTAAGGATCTGTTCAAAAACCAAGATCTCTAATTATAAAAGACTAATTATGACAGCCACAAATGAGTATAACTTTTCTTGGGACCATAAAGAAAGACCTTTGGACAAATAACATGCCCAGAGTCTGTAGTCAGTCTTATGACGACATGTTTCATGGGTAGAGACATCCTATATCTCTTAGGCCAGGTAATTTCCTTTCTAATTTCGCCAATGTTTACTGTGCCTATGCCAAAAAAAAAAACCTTGTCACATCTGCCTCCCCCTTTTTAATTTTTATTTTTTCTTCTAGATAGGGGCTCCTGCCTTTTTCATAGAACCAAAGAACTTGAATCATTTTGTTCTGTCTCATTTTTCTATGTCTTCCTACAAATTGAGAAAAGAAAAATATTGGATGGGCCTCAAGGGCAAAGCAGTCTCAGGAACATTGAGTGGGAGTCAAGGTCAGATCTAAATACCCAAGCCAAAGTAAAAGACAATAGAATCAAGAGACCCAAATTATAACATGCTAACCCCAAAATGGACCTGTTACACTAATAGTTCAGGAGGCTAATGGTGGAAGTATGGGATATATGCTGGTAACTAAGGTGAGAAGGGCCCTCATTCACAGTCACTATATGATGCCTGCAACACAACAGTGAAATTCTTCTAATTAACAATGGTCTCAATAAAAATTAAAAAATTATCAGTGATTTTACAGGTTATTTATCTTTGAATTTAAAAATATGCTGCTGTAAATAACATGTAGCAAGAAATTATTTGGTAAGTTAATAAGTTAGTAGTAGCAGTCTAAAAACTGATTATATGATTTATCAGGAATAAATAATATTTAACAAAATATGAACTTATTAATGAATGTAACTAGAAATTAAAAGACTACTTATAATGATAAACTTGTTATTTATTATTAAAGAACCTAAATGGTTTATCAAATTTTATTCTGCTAGGATCATAAAGACCCAATAAATGATGAATTTCAGGTAGATTTTTCAAGAGATGTATAAGCTCCTATTTCTTGAATTAATATATTAGTGACATAGTCAAATTCTGTCATTTTGTGAAATAGTATATCAGAGTTGGAAGTGACATTTTCAATGGGCTAGAGCCAATGTTCAATTCCCTGAATATTACGGTTTCTCTATCATCTACAGGAGTATACATTTATCATGCTGTGAGTAGTCTCTGAGCACCACCAGGTGTGGCACAAACAACAAAATTGAAAAAGTAAAGAAATAAAAGTAACAGTTTAATAGTTGAATAGTGTGTTCAATCTAGTAAAGTGAAAATCTAGAGGTATAAATTTGGTTTTTTTTTTTGGGGGGGGTCACACCCGGCAGCGCTCAGGGGTTACTCCTGGCTCCATGCTCAGAAATTGCTCCTGGCAGGCACGGGGGACCATATGGGGCACCGGGATTCGAACCGATGACCTTTTGCATGAAAGGCAAACGCCTTACCTCCATGCTATCTCCCGGGCCCCTAGAGGTATAAATTTAAAAAAGCAATTAAATCGTATTTCCTTGTTAAGAATAACTTCCAACATTACACTTCCACAAATGAGGGGCTGAGTTGCATAGTACAAATCACATATTATTTAAAATTTTTATTTTTCTCAGCATATTCTTGATCAGGTAGCACACATGAGAAAACTATTTTTGCTTTGTGATTTTCACTCTGACATCCAAGATTTGTAAAATTGTTGACCTCCATTAAAATATGAAGAAATTATTAATAGGGAAATGGAATTATTTAACATATGCCTAGGGGAAAATATAAAAAAATACTTTCTACTGGTTTGAAAGAGTAAAACTTCAGCAAACTGATTTATCATTAAAATTAATTTTCGAATAACCTTGTTATTTATGAAAATGACTCCCAAGTAATTTGTTCCATTTCCAACCCATTTTCAGCTCTTGTAGAGCCTTCTCATTTGTATCAACTGCTTTTTAAAATAGGAACTTTTTTCCTAATTTTATTCTAACATCAGGATTTCCTAAATTGTTCACAATAAGTCAGTTCTAGCATTAGCTGTTCATACACTAATCCCACCAGTAGTGTGACATTCTCTTCAACAGTGTTCCCAATATCACACCCACCACCATAGCCATCTCTCCATGTAGGTACAGATTTACATTATATTGCTTGTTGCAACCAAATTCACTTGCCATATGATCCAGCAATACTGCTTTTGTGCCCCAGGACAGAAAAACTTTCATCCAAAAGGATGTATGCACACAGCTATTCATTGCAGCACTCTGTACAATATTAAGACAGAATCAATCTAGATACCCAACAATAGATGAGTGGTTCATAAAGATGTGCTACATATATACAATGAAATACTACATGTCTACAAGGAATGATGCAGTCATGCAGTTTGCACCAACATGGATGGAACTGTAAGATATATGTTAAATGAAGTAAGTCAGAAGAAGAATAAATACAGGATGATATAATTTATATGTGTTATTTAGAATAAATCCATTAATAAATGCAATGGTTTAATGAGAGTTATCTCGAACACTCTTGGCCCCAGAGTATAGTGAGGAGAAGGAAAGAAATTGAGTGGAGGATAAACACAAATATGAAAGGTTGCTGGACAGATGCCAAGAAGTTTCAGATGAATTGGTGGTTTAGGAAAGGACAGAACTAAATATCCAAACCAGAGTTAACAACAAAAAAAAATCACAAAACCCAAATTGTAGCCAGCATTAAAAATAGGCCTGTTGTGTCAGCACACTGGAGGACAGGGGATAGTGGATGGGACTCATTTTGGGAATATTGGTCAAGAGATGTTGACACTGGTGGTGGGATTGGTCCTGAAATATTGCATGTCTGAAACCCAACTATGAAGAAGTTTGTAAATAATAATGATTTTAATTAAAAATAGAGTTTAAACAATTCTTACTTGGTATTTATTTTATTTATTAGAAACATTTAATTTCTTGTGAGAATGTTACGAAACAAACATATCCGGGATATTTTTCAAAATATATGTTATCTTGAATTTTTAGTGTCACTTCCTAATGGAACTGCAAGTTCAAAAACCTAAAATGGTTATAAAGTTCTCAAAACAAAGAGGCTTCAAAAAAGGAATGGAAATCAAAATTAGTTCATGTGAAAGTTTGTTTGATTCTGCTTGCCTTATAGGCAACTGGTCCAGATTCAATCCATCATTGCATATATTCTCCCAGGCATAGAGCAAAGTGAGGTGTGGGCTATAAATAGAAAAACCAAAAATCAACAACAACAGCTAAGTGGGGACAGATAATTAGTAGAATGTCTCTCTCAGACCCAAGTTCCATCACAGGCATGATTTAGGATTTCGCAGCACCACCAGGATTATTCCTTGAACCTAAACAGGGGTATATGTGTGACCCTAAAATCTAGTAAACAAACACAAATTGCTAGAACCTATCCGTTGCTAAATGTCATTCATTATTTCAGCATGTGGGGGTCAGTTGTGTATATACAGAACATTTCATATCAGAATAATGACAGCAGGTTTCATTTTTGGCAACCATATTGTGACAACTGTGATATATTTCATTCCAGTTACAATCACCTAGATAAAACGGTGTGTGTGTGTGTGTGTGTTGTTCTAGGGGTTTCCAGCAATAGAATTGTCTTAATGTAAGGCATGTGTTTATATTATTTAGATATTTATTTACAGATCTTATAAATATTGGACAACTGGAGAATGTTGATAAGTTGTAATGTCTCAACATCAGTGTCAGAAATAATTTCTCATTATGTTTGATAGGATGGTTACAGACTTAAGTTTTATTATGAGCTGGGTTTGTTGTACAGATTTAAGTTATCTTGATCATTTAGATTATTAGTCATTCCAGAAAATTCATTTTGAACAGAAGATAATGTTGAAAGAGGCCTTCATGGGAAAACATGAGCACAGAGAGACATCAACTGACAGCAAATTTAACAGAAGCTGGAACTTCGTACAACAGGCATCCTTTACCATGGGCAGGGAGGTTGAACATCCTGCATAGTGCTGCCAGGAAATTCCCGTTCTTCTAAAAGGGCACTGGCTGGTTGCATATGTAGGATGTCCCATCTCCCTGCCCACTTCGTCGAGATAGATACGGAAACATCATTCTGCTGCATTGAAGAATTATAGCATCTACAACTCAAGGAACTACAGATGCGAAGCTGCACCACTAGTAAGAAATTGGTAAATGTAGTTAGTAGATGTATATTGTCTATTCAATCATTGAGTACTACTGCTTTTACTCTTAATAGGCACTGGTTATGTGAATGGTTCTGAATTTGGTGGTGGTGAGATACACTGAACCATATTACGAAGGAAGGCTCTGATAAGTTGAAAGTAATTCTACTAACCACACAGGTATTGGCACCATAATTATTGTACTTACTATCAGTACCACAAGAATAAAGAAATCACTATTTGGGTATATATAATCAGTTTGTTTTAAAATAAATACTTTATTTAAACGAGGTGGTTACAAAATTGTTAATGATGTAGTTTCAGGCAATGTATACCTTACTTTCACACAAATGCATGTTGCCCACCACAATATTCTACCCACTCTCCCCTTGACTTACCGCTGGACAAATATTTCAGATATCTCCATTTTTCCTTTTTATAGACACTGTGGTTTGCACTGTTGCTAATGAAGAGGTAGCACGTATATTACTTTATCTCATTTCAGCACCATGTTTTAGTCCAAAGGTATCAGTTCCAACTAGCATTGCCGTAATGCAACCTTCTCTACCATAACTGAAATCTTGGTCTTTACTGCAAGCTTCTTGCCATGGATGGTCATCCTGACCCTCATATTCATTGTCTCTGGATAGTATCATACTATCTTGCATTTTTATTATATCCCAGAAATGACTGAGATTATTCTATGTCTACCTCTCTCCTAATTCATTTCATTCAGCACAATAACCTCCATATCAATCCATGTATAAGGAAATCTCATGGCTTCATTTTCCCTCACAGCTGCATAGTATTTCAGTGTGTAGATGCATGAGAGTTTCTGTAGTCAATTCTTGGTTCTTGAACACTTGGCCTATTTCAAGATTCTGCTATTGTAAATAGTGCTGCAATGAAGACAGAAATGAAAAGGGGGGTATATGTGGAGTTTTGTTGTTCCTAGGGTGATATTGCTGGGATTGGAATAGCTGGTTGAAATCAAAGATAAATTTCAAAGGATTTCTTGAGGAATATACATTTTGTTTTCCATAAAGGCTGAACCAGTCTACATTCCTACTGGCAATGATGGGGAATCCCTTTCTTCCTGCATCCACACCAGCACTGATTATTCTTCTTCGTGGTGATGTGCATCAGTCTTTGTGATGTGAGATGTTATATCATAGTTGTTTCCCCTGATGAATAATAGCTTTTCATGTGCCTTTTTACCATCTGTGTTTCTGCTTTGAGGAAGAAATGACTGTTCATTTCTTCTCCCCATTTTCAGATGGAGATAGATGAATTTTCTGGAAATTTCAATCAGTACCTTGTATATCTTAGATATTAACTCCTTGTCTGATGCATATTGGCGAATAGTCTCTACCATTCTATAGGTAGTCTTTGTCTCTTTGTCACTATATTTTTAAAAGTGCAAAAGGTTCTGATTTTATTTTAGTCCCATTTGTTTATCTTTAATTCCATTTGCTTGGCAAATAGTGTTTCATCCTTAAAAATGCCTTTAACTTCCATGTCATGGAGTATTCTTCCTATGCTTTCCTCTATGTACCTTAGTTTCAGGACTGATTTCAAGGTCTTTAATCCATTTTGATTTAATCTTTTTGGAAAGTGTTAAAGTTAGCTCTGAGTTCACTTTTTTTGCATGTAGCTGACCAGTTTCTAATACCACTTCTTGAAGAGGCTTTCTTTGCCCCACTTTGTATCTCTCTCCTCTATTCAAATATTAATTTAGCACATACTTAGAGAAAAGTTTCAGAATATTTAAGTATATTACATTAATCTGAGGGTCTATATTTATTCCAATAGCATGCTATTTTAATGCATTTTGCTTTATAATACCATTTAAATTTGGGGAAATTGATGCCGCCTATCTTCTTTTTACCACTGATTGTTTTGATGGTTTGTGGTCATTTATTTTTCCAAATTAATTGCAAACCGTGTTTGATCCACTTCTTAGAAGAATGTCATGGATATTCTTATAGGGATTACATTAGATTTGAACAATGCTTTAAGAAGTATTTCTATGTTGATGATGTTAATTTCCCCAATTCATGAACAGGGTATATGTCCCATTTCCTTATGTCTTATTTTATTTCTTGAAGTAGTGTTTTGTAATTTTCTTTGTATAGGTCTTTTACCTCTTCATCTCTCTAGTTAAATATATTTGATATGAGGTACAATTGTGAATAGATTGATTTTTTAAATTTTATTTTATTGAAAAAACTGTGATCTACAGAGTCCTTCATAGTTGAATTTCAGATATAAGAGTCAGGGCACTTCCCACCACATAGACATGCTATCATCCATGCAATTTTGGGTTGCAAAGGCTGTGGCCCCAAAACCAATTAATCAATTGATAAATGAATGAAAATAAAATGACACAAAGAGATGGCTAGAACACCCCATTCTGTCAGTTTATTTTTTATTTCTTCCTTAAGGTATAGGTGCTTCTCGATATAAATTAATCTCCTTTGTTTATCTTCACTTTTTATTGGATAATGGCATTTTACTTCTTAATACATCCTTTTTAACTTTATTTATTTATTATTTGATTAATTGGTTTTGGGGCCACACCTAGCAGTGCTCAGTGATCACTCCTGGCTCAGCACTCAAAAATTTGCAAGGCAAGTGGGCTTAAGAGACCGTATGGTATTTATCACGAATGGGTTCTGAATCCTGTCAAATGTTTTTTCTTCATCTCTTGATAGTCATACAAAATATCATTTTTCTTTGTATTGATATCATATACTATGTTGATTGACTTCATATGTTAAACCATTCTTACATTGCCAGAATGAATCACTTCATAATGTATGATCTTTTGGGTATATTTTATTGATGTATGATCATGATATATGATCTTTTGGAAATAAATTATTTATTATAATCTGCTAGTAATTTCTTGCAGATCTATGTATCCACGTTCATCAGTGATAAAAGTATGCAGTTTTCCCCTTTTTGGTGTCCTTGTCTACTTTTGATATCAGAGTAATACCTCATAGAAACTGGGAATGTTTGTTCTTCTATTTACTGAAAAGCCTAAAAGGACATACAATAAGTCTTCTTTAAAGGTCTGAAGAACTCACTAGTAAACTTTTCTGGCCTGTGGTATGGTTTAGGGGGAGACTTTTGATTATCATTGTAGTCAATAGTAGGTGGTCAATTGAGGTATTCAGTATAGTCTTGATTCAAACTTGGGATGTCATGGGAGTCCAAAAACCTATCAACTTCTAGATTCTTTCATTTTATGGCATATTACTTGTCATAGTAATAACTGGTTATTTTTTTCTATTTTGTGGTATCTATTATGAAGTCTCTCCTTTTATTTCTTTTTTTTTATTTTTTGGAGGGAAAAAACTGAATTACTTCCCCCAAATCAGTAAGAAGTCAAAGGGGAGGTGAGAAGTTTGGATAGGAAAGAGAGAGACAGAGAGAGAGAGGGAGAAGAGGGGGAGGGGAGGGGACAGGAGAGGAGGAGACAGGAGAGGAGAGGAGAGGACGGGGGAGGGGAGAGGAGTCTTTCCTTTTATTTCTAATTCAGTTTATTACGGTGTCTTTCTGTGTGAATCATTTTCAAGTGTTTGCTACTTTTCTCCATTTTTGATTAATATATATTTCAGTGCCTTATATTCTGAAAAGATAGTTGATATAATTTCTATCCCTGTTCAGGTATGTGTTGTCATACAGCATGTGGTCTATTTTGGAGAATGCCCCATATTCATTGGAGAAGAATGTGTATTAGACTTCTTGGGGAAATTTTTATATATATAAAACTTATGGGAGCCGGGAGGTGGCGCAGGAGGTAAGGTGCCTGCTGCCTTGCCTAGGACGGATCACGGTTCGATCCCCCGGTTCCCATATGGTCCCCCGTGCCTGCCAGGAGCGACTTCTGAGCGCATAGCCAGGAGTAACCCCTGAGCGTCACTGGGTGTGGCCCAAAAACCAAAAAAAAAAAAAACCAAAAAAAACCTTATATATATATATATATATATATATATTATGATAAGCTCCTTTTTTCCATTTTTCCTTCAAATCCATTGTTTCATTACCAAGTTTTAGATGAGTTGGTCTATCTAGCAGCAGTATTTAAGTGTCTAGCTATTATTGTGTAGCCATCAATGTCTTCATCAAGTCTATTAGGAGTTGTTTTAGATATTTTGTTCGCACCTAATTAGGTTCACAAATGTTTAGGAAGGTTTTTCCTGATGCACATATATCTTTATTAATAATATTAAAACAACTATATCTGTCACTTTTATAAATTTTAGGTTTGAATTTTATGTTGTAATATATAATGATGGCCACCCCAGCCTTTTTGAGGGAGTTGTTTGCTTAAAATATTATATTCCAACCTCTGGTGTTGAGTCAATGTTTGCCTTTTCTGTTCAAATTAATTTCATGTAGGGAGGTTAGATTCATTTTTCTAATGCTTCTAGAAACTATGTATCTCATAATTAGTGATTTTGACATGAAGTGAGATTATTGTTAAGGAGTTGTCATATAAGTTTGGCATGGATGTGACTGTGTCTGTCTTAAAGCACTACATTTAATGTTTTTTTAAAGATAATTTTGAGATTAAGAGGTCCCTGAACTGTTGCTTTTCCATGAAGATCTGCATTTTTCCATCAAATCTTAATGAAAATATAGCTTAATATTTTCAACTTTCAGCATTTTCATTGAGGTTTTATTTTCAGTGACTATTTTTGTAACTCGCTACTGTCTTTGGGCATCTGGATCTCATTTGATAGACCTGTTTCAAATATTAAAAGAATTTCTAAGTAATGACCTTCCTTAATCTTGCATAATTTAATATTTTGTATATTTTTGACTTTTATTATTCTGATTAGGATGTGTCTTGAAATGTTTTTATTTAGGTCTTTTAGCTGATAAATTTCTGGCCTCTTGAATATAAATGCATTCACTCCAAAACTCTGGTAATTGTCAGTTATAATATTTTGACTATTGCTTTTTCATTGGAACAATCTTTCTCCAATGATTACAATGATTTTTCTGTTATTTCTCTTAAATTAATTTGTTTTTGTTTATTTTGTCTGCCGTTAATTTGGGGCAGAGAGATGTCATCTGCTGCTGTGTCCTAGACACCTATAGAGAATTTCACCTTGTAGCTTTTTTATTTTATTCTCAGCTGCTGTTATTCCATTGAAATTTCCATCTCTCATAAGAAATTCTTTAGTCAATCTTTGCTGATTATAGTTATCTCTTACTGTACCATTGTTTCTTTGAGTTACTAGAACACCCTCAGCACTTCCTCTCTAAAGTGTTTATCTTAAAGTTTATATATGTATATATACATATATATACATATATATACATATATATATATATATATATATAGCTGGTTACTATTAGTTGAATCTTCAGGGCTACAACATATGCTCAGTAAGTATTCCGGTGTTCTGTATTTCTTTGCCATTGTGCTGTTTAAGTCTGGGGATTAGTTTCCAATTCACTATTTGAATCTCAGTGATGAGAAGCTTTCTGGGGAGGCCAGCTAATTGGTAAACTCTTTATTGCCTTTTAAAGACATTTCAACCAAATTTGTTGTCACTAGTTAGTTATTTGGAGTTATGTGATCTTGTTCCAAGAAAAATTTCTGTGTCATTGACCCTGCCACTTTTAAATCTGAAATTTAATTCCTTACTATCTTCATATGTGTCATTGTATGGTTACTGGAATGATACTGTCTATGTGTGCTCCTCATAAAAACATGAAGGAGCTAATTATCATATGCCCACATTAGCTGGGGCTTGTTTCACAAAACCACTGACCTGCAAGGTACTGATATTGGTTCTAAGAGGAAGGATCTTGTGTGGGGGCTCCAATACCCATCTTGTGAGCCTGGGAGCTTGGCTGAGTAAAGTACAAGGAGCCCAGGCCAATTGGAATATTGTTGACCTGCATGGATAGATATAGAAGTTTTT
>PVKC010040896.1:0-12249 GCA_004027635.1 Crocidura indochinensis | reverse complement strand
TGTTTTGTTTTATTTATTTATTTATTTATTTTTATCCGTTTTTGATGTTATTTTCCTTCTCTTTTTTCTTCCACCTTTTTTTTCACTCTTGTGGATATTATTCGGTTATTTTTAAATTTCATTTGCTTTTAGTAGTTGATACCAAATTTTTCCTTCTCCTTTTCTTAACCTTCTTATCTCAAACAGAATAGCACAACTTGAATCATTCAGACTCATGAACTGAGGGGGAGAAAAGGATGTTACCAGGGCCAGTCATATGAGCATGCAGTGTAATTAAAAAATGATCAGACTGGAACACCAAACAGAATAGATACCTGACCTACAACAAGCTGTTAAGTGGAGACCAGTTACACTAGTATTCTGGGGGGGTGGGGGGGGAGAGTAAAGGAGGGAGATATGGGAGACATGCTGGGGACAGGAGTGGAGGGAGGGCAACATTGGTGGTGGGAATGGCCTTCATTCATTGCCACTATGTTCTGTAAATAATTCTGTGTAATGAACTTCAGTCACAATAAATAAATAAATAAATAAATAAATAAATAAATAAATAAAACCAAGATTTTCTTCAGTATAAAAAATAAAAATAAAATAAAAAAGTACTATACTGTGATCAATAAATTAATTCTAAAACTGCAGCAAAGAATACCTAGGCATGTGGAAAAGTCAAACGATGGAATGGGAGAAAAATGTCTTTAAATCCCACAATAAGGGCATATTATTCAGAAAATACAAAAACCTACTCAACAATAAAAATATGATTTTAGAAAATAGGCCCAGGTGGGGTCAGGGATATAAGTCAAAGGTTGCTTTGCTTTGCACCTATTCATCTCCAAGTCTCATACTACTGGGTTCCTGAGCACCAGCAGAAATAGTCTGTGTGGTTTTCAGCATTCCTGGGCCCAAGCAAAAATAGCAGGAGAGAGTATCATTGGCAATAGTCCCAGGACACCCCCTGACCAGTACTTTGGAGGCACAAAAAAGAAAATAATAAATGGGCAAAGAACCAGAAAGGAAAGGAAGTTTTTCAGAGAAGATAGACAAATGGCCAATAAGCACATGAAAAGAAGCCCTCCTAAGACATTCATCTAGTTTTGTTTATCTTTGGGCCACACCCAGCAGTTCTGTATTCAGGATCATTCATTGTGAGGCTAAAGGGAGTCAAATTAAAATAGGATGCCTGGAATCGACCTAGGGTCAGCCTCAAGCCAGGCAAGTCCTACCTTCAGTGTTAGCTGAGCCAATAAGCACATGAAAAACAATCTAGAGTGGCACAAATTTGTAGAGAAATGAAAATTAAACTCCATTGTTTCACACTTATGTACCATAAGAATTTTTTTTAACTCCAAGGATAAGGAAACAAAAATTAGACTTGAGTGAAGGAGTAAAAAAATCAAAAGTGTAGGTACTGTACCAGCATTGGAGTGCAAATTGGGGAAGCTGTTGTGGACAGCAGTCTGAGGATACCTCCAAAATTAAATATGTACTTAGCATATGGCACAAATACTTCACTTGCCCAAAGATTTGGAAACAGAGACTCAAAGAAATATTTGCCTGACCATGTTCAAAGTATTATTTTCACAAATCTAACCATTAATAGATAAATGAGATTTTCAAACCAGGATAGTTCCGTAGACTTTTTTCTCAGAAGAGATGTAAACTAAACCACGAAATATCATGGGTACACAGGCCCACATAGCAGAAAGCTGGCCATCTCACGAGGAAAGGGTGGGCCAAGTCCTTGCCTGTTAAAGCCACTAGGCCTGCTGTCTCCATTACCCAGAATTACCATTTTCCTGATGGCCTTGTGTCATTACCCCTCTACAATTCCCTTCAGGAACACCAATCTGACCAAACTTTAGGTACATCAATTTGGGGGCAGAGATCATCAAACGTTTTTGGAGCAAGTGTGGACACACTCATCCCTCACCTCCGCTCCCTATCTTCCTTCTTCCAAGAGGTCTGGCAGTACATGCCCCCTAAAAGTCACAGTATCAGTACTATTGCTTTGAACTTTTGCATATCTTCACTTGTTTGATGCTGTCACCCAAAGGAACACACCAATTTAACAGAACGAACATGAACAGCCAACAACAAAGCTTGTGAAATCTTCTGCCATTAAATTAATGACTTCATTGGAGATACAATAGTTTTCACAAATATGCTTGCTATTGTACTTTTCTTTTTTCTATTCCTTTTTCTTTTTTATTTTTTCTTTCGATTTTTCACTTATGTTGCTTTCCCTTACTGAAAACAAATGTATTATGGCAAACTATGTGATGCATTTTCTTTAAATAAAGTAAAAAAAAGAGATAAATGGATAACCAAATGTAGTATCTGCATGGAGTAGAATCTCATTAGGCCTTAAAAAGAAATTTCTGAACCAAGATACAACTTGGCTAAACCTAAACTAGTAACAGAAGAATAAATACTCTACAATTCCATTTAAATGGGGTCTCCAGAGCTGTCAAATTTCTAGAAACAGATGAAAATGAAATGGTTCTTTCCAGAGGTTTGGGGGACAAAGATGAATGATTAATTGGTATTTAGTGGTTATTAAGTTTGGGTTTGGAAGAAGTAAGATTCCCATTGGGTAACAGTGATGGTGACAATGCAACAGTATGTATATTTTTAAAGGCCACTTATGGTCAATTTTCGGTGATATATTATTTCAGGACAATTTAAATATATGTATTAGAAATGAAAACTAGGATTTGGAGTGCTAGTACGGATAAGAAACTTCACTTGCCAGGTCCCTTGAGCTCTACCAAGAGTGGTCCATGAGCCCAAAACCAAGAGTAAGCCCTGACCATAGCCAGATGTGGCCCAAATCAAAAAGGAAAGAAACTAGCAATTTATTTTTAATAGTTTAAACCATGACCAATTAAAATTTATTCCTTAAATGGTTTAACATTCAAAAATAAGCGAATAAACTATTCCAGTTCAACAGACTAAAAAAACAAAAACCTCAGGTTCATTAGATCTTACCATTTCAACAAAATAATTTCTAAAATCTAACACTTATCTCAGCATGGTTGGAATAAGGAAACTATAGCCATTTAATAAAAATCTTCTCTAAAGTACTTATTGATGGCAGCACTCATAACAGCAAAAGACTGACTGCTGCTCCTCTGTGAACCAGACCAATGCAAGGTTGTTCACTCTCCACACTCTGATGCTAGGAGACTAGAATATAAAAGCATGGCAGTGATAGAATAATTCTGGATCTCAATTTTAGTGGAGCTCATATGACTCTATTGTGTGATAAAATGCCAAGAATCTTGACATACAGAGCTCCAGAGACATGGCTTAGCGTTGGAGCATACTCTGCCTGCAGGAGCCCCAGGACTTATCTTCTGTGCCTCTGCCGAGCACCTTGCTGGGAATAGTACATGAGCTCCTAAAAGATGCTCCAAGAAACAAACCTCTCTCTCTCTCTCTCTCTCTCTCTCTTTCTTTCTTTCTTTCTCTCTCTCTCTTTCTCTCTCTCTCTCTTCTCTCTCACACTCTCACACACTGCATCAATTTTCTGGTCTTGATATTATATGATAATCATGTAAGACTCCATTGGGAGGCAAATTGACAAGGGTGCACAAGACCTCTATTACACTATCTTTGAAACTGCCAGTGACTCTATCAATGTTTCAAAGTGCAGTGGCACAGAGCTCCTGAAGCATGGCAAGGCAGTTCTGATCAGAAGCAAATAAGGCTACTTGAGGCAATCAGAGCCTCCACTCCTGTGAGATGGGGGTCTCTTTCCTGCACAACGACATCTCTCTCCAGTGGCTCTGGTCTTCTATCACCTTGCTAACCTTCCCTCCTCTCTTCTCTGCCTGGTTCTGGGATAACGTAGACTTTGGCAGGCCCCTCCAAACACTTCCCTTCCAGCTCTACCTTGGGCTCCTGATCAGGTCAGAAAATTTCACCATGCTCTCCCCTGGTGCATGTGACCCAAATGGGTTCAATCAGAGTCCTAAGGAAGGTATTCCTGTTGCACATCCCCAGGGTGTACTACTGTCCACGTTTTTCAGAAGAAGTACTCACCAGGGCTATCAGGAATAAATTGTGGGAAGAACTTGCTGACATGTTCAATCTGTACGAAGCAAAGCGAGTAGGGTTCAGCAAGGTCAAGCAAGCCAAGATGGAGGGGGGAAATATGAGAAGTGCTTGGACATTGCCTCTAGAACGATCCCATTTCCTTTCAAGTGAGTCTAATACTCTCAGGTACATTGGCAACCTGGCCTGATAGCTACTGCAGCCAAGAAACCCCAGACAGTCGCGAGGACAGAGCCACACTTTCACGGAAGTCATTGTGGACTCAACTATCTCTGCCTTCTATCTAGGATGGAAATCAGTTGGAGGAGGCTGAGCTGTATGCCAAGAGCTGAGATAGGGTGTGGGTGTGCTTCTCTGTGCAGCAGGAGACAAGGTTGAAGGGGCTGAAAACCATGTCTCCTGGGATCCTGGGAGACCAGGATCTGTCTAGCATGTGGAGAGATAGCTGAGCAGAGATGAGCAGTCGCCTCTGTGCATGTTCGTTTCTCCAGCCCTGAGAGCTGGAGCCCGGCTGGCTGGGCCCAGGACTCCCAGGCAGGTCAGTTTGTTTTTCCTTTAGCCCCTGACACAGACACACACAGTCTCTCTCCCTCTCGCTCTCTTTCCTCTCCAAGTCACGTCAGAGCGGAGCCCTCTGGCTGGCACAGCATTGCCTCTGCCCTCACCTGGTCACCTCACCCTGCTGGGCCCCAGGCCCTGCTTTCCCAGCCCAGTTCCTGGCTCCAGGCCCCCAGCCACCCTGGGGCAGTTAGGCCCCAGCCCTAGCCAGGCTGTTTTGGAAAAGTGCTGGGAGGTGGCAGAATGTGCGGTCTGCAAGTTCCTCCAAACTGGCGCCCCAGTCCCTGGACAAACAGCGGCGTGTTTGCCTGTCCACAAGGGTCTGTGTTCTCTTTCCAGACCAGGAGATCCCAGGGAGCAGGCGACTGTGGAGGACGTCACTGACCCAGCGAGTACGCAGGGGTGCTGAGAGGGTGGCAAAGACAAACTGGTGATGACGGGATCCCCCCCATGGCAAGGGTCCCAGACCGAGGGCAGCACAGACCTCTATGTCCTTGTTCTGGAGAGGGGAATCGCAGAAAAGCCAACACCTGCAACAAGGTTTCCTACTGGAAGGTGAGGACAAGAAGGGGTCCTTTTTTGCCTACTTTTGATTGGTGGAGCCTCTAAGAGGTGACATGAAAGGAAGCAGGCAGCCCTCGTTCTAGTGCATGGGCCACCCTCTTCCTTCGTGTGGTCCCAGAAGCCCCTGTACCTCTGCATGCTGCTATTTCTTGAGAAATATAGATCTCCTCCCCCTGCGCTACACCATCGCTGGGCAGGGTGAGTTAGGACTGGAAGTCCTGAAGATCAAAGTTGGCAGAGGCAGATCACCCAGAAAGAGAGCATAGGGTAAAGATTGGCATAGCAACTGCCCAGGGTGGTGCCCAGAAGTGTTGACCCTCTCTTGGGTGGCCAGGCTCCAAGACTGTGTGGGAACTAAGCAGTTCTGCATTCTGAAGGGTGTGTCTGAGCCAGCAACCAAGCAAGGGTTGGGTGCACTGACTAGTGGGTCTTTCCTTGGGTGACTCCAAGGGGTATCCCCTCCTTAGGCAGAGGGAAGGGAGGGTCCTCTCCTGGGCTGACTTCTGTTTCCTAGCACAGCTTTGGGACCTCTCGTTGCTTTCTCCACACAGTCTGATCTCAGTTCTGCCATCCTGGGATCTGGCCAGGACCTTGTTTGAACACTGGCATTCATACCCTTTGTCACCCCTCTTCTAGCCTCAGGGACAGCCAGGCTTTGGAACTGCTTTGCCAGAATCAGCTAAGAGATAAGCTTTCATGAGTTAGGGAGGAGCTCCAGACATCAGCTATCTAGGCAACCTGTACAGGCCGAGCAGGACTCTCTTTCTCCAGAGGGGTCCTGTCACCACAGAACCAGCCTCACCCATGTTTAGTCAATGAGGTGCTTGGTTTGTTTCTGTGAGAAGCAAGAAACTTCTGTGAAAAAGCTCAGAGAGGCCCAAGGTTGAGGAGAGAAGCCAGGTTCTTAGCATCATGGGCAAGCACCCAAGAGGCACTAAGGAGGGGTCCTTGTCTCTAGGTGGCTGTGAGCTTTGAGCACACACGGTCAGGGGGAGTGTCTCCCAGCTGCCTCATGACCAAGGGTCCTCTGGAAGTAGTGGCTGCATCCAGGTACATTCTCCCCCCCACACACACACACCACCACCACCACCACCTCAGATTGGGGACCAATCTGAGGAAGGCAAGTAGATAGATCTCTTAGAAGGACTTTACTGAAGTGAAGAAGAAATTGTGCTTCACTGACGGCAAGGTGGCAGCCACATGGGCTTTTCATGGCGGTAGAAAGTCAGAGACAGTCATAGGAGGTGAGTCCCCACAGTTTATTATGGAAGCCTAGAAAAGAGCCACATTGAGTATTTCCAAAATCACAAAATGCACAACATTCATTTTTTAATATGCAACATCGAATATTATATACAGATTAAAACCACATGACAGTAAAAACACTCACACGGCAACAGTTTTCATATCAAAACCAAACACATAAGTGCTTTTTCAATATTAAAACAACTGTGATAAAAACATATTAATATTTTGAACCAGTTTACAATAGAGAAAATTCATATTTTACTAAATAACAAATATTTAACAGCAAAAACTTTATACTAAATATCTATTTCGAATTATAACAAAAATAGTACTTATAATAGTTTATAAAGACAGACACACACAATTATAACATTTATTGAAAAAAAGAGTTTTGTGTATAAAATAATATTAGAGCAATCCGGGCAGGGTCAGGGTGGCATCCAGAACACAATCGCCAGCTCCTGACGTCAAAAGTGCTTCAATCTGCAAGCCCATGGCAGGGAGAGTTTTGCAGGGAAGGGGTGGTTTTTTTTTTTCTTAATGTCAAGTGACAATAGTTAGGAATGATATGTGAGAAAATGTCACCCAGCTAAAACTAGTTTTATAAAACTACACACAGACACAGAGACAGAAGGTCAGAGAACACAGACATAGCCCATTTCCCCATGGAACCCTTGTCAACTGTCAAGAGCTTTCTTCAGTTCTCTTCTCATCACCTTTGAGACTCAGCGAGGCAAATGTCACTTTCTTCTTCCTTTGCAGGAACCCCTACCCCATCTGCCTTCTGTGCCCCTCCCAGGCTGACCATCCCAAGAGAAGGTCTCCAAGGCTCAACAGTCCTGGGGAGTGAAGTGGGGGCTTCCCATCTAAAGGGAAAGCCACCTATGCTCCTTGATTCTCAGTCAGAAACTGGTGCAGGGCAAGTCAGGTCAGCTAGAAGGAGAAAGACCCCTTCAGACACTGGATCCCTCAATTTTGAGATCTCTGTGTGACCTTTGGTGAATCTTCACACAGTTTTGCCTGTTTTCCAGAAGGGCGGACAAGGAAGGCAGAGTGGGAGATTTTAAAGGTCTATTTTTTGTCAGTCACGTCTGTTCTGTGCTGCTTTGTAATCGTGAGAAAAGTAGGGACCACATGAAACCCAGAATTGGAGGTCCTAGGAATGATCTGTAAGATCTGTACCAGAATGGTAAAGGCAGTGTGGAAGCAAGAGTGGGGGTCAGCCAGCCTCCAGCTCCCAAGGTCACACCGAGTGATGAGGCAGTCATGGGTGGACACCGTGCACTTCTTTCTATGAATCTCTGCTAGAAGGAAATCACTAAACATTTGTACTCTGTGGTCCCAGGCCTCACCTGTGGAGGGAGGTGCTCTACAACTCAACTATTGCCCTAGTCCCAGGAAGCCTTGCTTCCGTATCATTAAAGCCCAATGGTAAAACACAGAAAAGTCCAGAAACAGACAAAATTGCTGGCTCACCAACAAAATCCAAACCATACCCAGGAGACACCCCAAATTGTCAACTCAAAAGCCAGTGGCAGAAGTTCCTTTGCCTCCCAGTTACTCCCCACATACGCCAGTCAGTTTTCAACAAAATCCCTTCTGACAAATCCCATGTTCCTCCTCCTCCTCCTCTTCTTCCTCCTCCTCATTTCTCCTGCAACCTCTCCACAGCGACCTGATATCAGGCAGCAGCCTGGGGTGACCAGGCAGTTGGGGAGAGTCACTTCCTGCACTCACCTTCCCTTGCTTTCATCTTGTCCCCACACCCTTGAGCTGGGCTCTGCTGTGGCAGAGAGGTGAGAAGGGGACTCCAAGACATCTTTCCAAGGTTTAAGGGCAAAAGGAGAGGGTTAAGAAAGGGAGGCCAGAGGCCCTGGCTCCGTGAGAAGAAAGAACCCGTATCCTCTCCCCTGCTTCCTTCCCTGCATCAGGAACCCTGAGCTGAACAGTGGTCAGACAGGAGACTTCGGTGGCTTCCTAACCCTCTTGGTGCCTGGGCTTTTCAACAGAGCAAGGAGGAAGGCAAAGCACCATGTCATGTTCCTCCTCCATCAGTGGTGTTGGCGAAGCTTCAAGGTTGAACCCACAGAAGGTCTAGTGCCCGGGGGAGCTGCTCATGGGGCAGGGGTACTGGTGGAAATCCCCTCTGCACCCCGATAAAGGAGAGGGGGAGACAGACACTCGCTGCAGTCCATAGCAATGCCAAGGTTGGGTTTTTATCAGTGAATAAATATGGGGGAAGGGTGCAGGGGCAGCCCATGAACCAAGGCCTTGGTATGTAACAGGGGGGGCTCAAGGCCGCCCAGCCGGATGTGGGGGTGTCAGTGCGCATGCCCAGGGCCACCAGGAGGATGCTGGGAGGACAGAGCCTAGGGGCCTTTTGCCCAAGGTCAGAGGAGAGAAAAAGTAGCAGCAATAGATAATTTTGAAGGTCCAAACTGGCAAAGGGGTAGTGCCCTCCAGCCTGAAAGCTGCCCCCGTCCCTGCCAAGACTGACTCCTGCCATTCAGGACACTGGGACTCCACCCCCATCTGAGAGGAGGCAGGAGGGGCAGAGTTGCTGGAAAGAACATCAAAGGAGCATCTCGTTCCCTCCTTCCCCATGCCCACCACCTGACATCAAACTAGAAGGGTTCAAGAGAAACAAGCACAGGGGCGTTAGTCCGGACCATCACAAGCAAAGGCTGCAGCACGGGACGGGCCATGAACATGTAACACTGAAACTGGCATGCAGAACCCCTGGCCATGCCCAGTCCCAGGGGCTAGTTTGGGGAGGGGGACAAGGGGCAAAGAGACTGGAGAGAAGCCCGAGTCAGGACTCGGCCCCCAATCCCCAGAAGGAAGTGGCCCTTTTGGCTTAGGGTAGGGTTCATCAGGGAGGGGATAGGAGGGCTGGGCCTGGGGGGGTGGGGGCTTGTTCCCACCCCCATCCCATTTCCAGTCCCCTCCCACACACAGGTTTCTGCCCTTCCATCCACTCCCACCCCCTGGCCTGGCTGGGTGGAGGCGAGGGGTGGGCCTGGATATTTAGACAGTGGCGCTTAGCATGGCCTCTGTCTCCGGCAGGATCTTGTTCTGGTTGGAGTCCAGGCCAAAGAACTTGACGCTGAGGCCGTCTACAGGGTGCAGGACAGGGACCAGGGTGATGCGGGGGAAGGTCCGCGTGGCCAGTTCGAAACGGCTGGTGCTAGCCAGCTCCACCGCCAACACCTTCAGGAAGAGCTTGGCCAGGTGCTTGCCCAGGCAGGTCCTGACGCCGCCCCCGAAGGGCAAGTAGTGGAAGCGACCATCCTTATCTTCACTTCGAGCCTGGCCAAAGCGGTCGGGATCGAACACGTTCACGTCTTTGAAAACGGGCGCAGTGTCGTGGGTGTCTCGGATGCTATACATGACACTCCAGCCTTTAGGGATCTGGAAACCCTGGACAAAAGAGGGGATGAGAATAGGGATGGTTACTTGGGCTCAAGAAGTCTGAGAAAGACAGCCAGTCCCCACTCAGATGTTCCCAGAGACATTTTCCTGAGTCTCCCTGGACCTAGTCTGCCCTGTTCCCAGACACACACATGTCTGAGTCCCATCCATGCCTGCATACAGCTTCAGATACATTCACTCCATCTAACCGCAACTGGCAGAAAACTCCCAGAAAGTGAGCACCGTCGCCCCAGTGTATTAAAAGACCCCCCCACGAGTGGCACTGCCCCCTGCAATTCTTCCCCAGGATCTCGCCTCACATCAAGCTCGAAGGTCTGCAGCACAGTGCGGTAGCCACCGGAGATGGGCGTAAAGAGCCGCATCACCTCCTTGATGACGCAGTCCAGGTAGTGCAGGCTGCTGAGCGTGTCCAGGCGCAGTGTGCCCTCACAGGGGCAGCCGCCACTGCGCAGGATGCCCTGGGCCCGCAGCTCCTCACGCAGTTTCTCCAGCACGGCCGGGTGCTTCAGCAGCTGCATGATGAGGGAGGTGCTGGCACTGGCTGTGGTGGCGTAGGCTGCAAAGATCAGCTCCAAGGTTCCATCCTGCAGCCACACAGGGGAGAGGCACTGCTAAGGCTCTGGGAACAGCCAGACCCAGGGAACAGGAGGTGATGGGTGTGGGTAAGGGTGGCTCCCTTATAACAGGGTGTTGTTTTAGGCTCTGCCTGCTTCCTCTGAGCCTCATGCTGTTGGAACACGGGGCCACAACAGAAGCAGGTCCCTGAGCTGGCTCAGTGAGAGATTCAGCCACTGCCACCATTCCAGCCAGCCCGCCCTAGTCACGGCAGGCAGAAACTTTGGGGTGCTTGGGGTGCTGAGTCCCTGCCTTCTAGCTTACAGCCCAGTTCCTTTCTTGATCTCCCAAGGTAGGCCCTTCAGTAAGCGATAGAGCTAGCAGACTGAGTGACTGTGTCACTCACTTGGACCACACTCGTGAGAACCCAGTGTCCCCAAAGAACTAGACCCGGGACCAAAGACAGATGGAGTCCTGAGTGTAGGGCTCTTCCTGCTCATTTCCAGTGGCTATTGAGTGTCACCTCATTCCTCCTTTGTCCTACATGGAAGGACACAGGAATCCCCTGCCCTTTTGTATCATGGTGATGAATGAGATAGTCATTTCTGGTTAAGCAAAGGCATGACCCAGAGGTAGAATGCGCGAGCAAGTGGAGAGAGTGGGGGCAGGAAGGCTACACAGAGTCAGGGGATACCTGCCGGGGCATAGAACGAACTGGGTCCCTTCTCGGCAGAGCAGCCAGGGTGAGGCAGACAGAAGGCCCACTGGGCTTCATATGTATCATTCCAGGGGCCTATTTGACCTTCAGACAGTGTCAAGTGCCACCAAGTAGATATAGGAGGCATGGGGAGGGGACAGTAAGCCCAAAATTAGGCCTCAAGCTCTCAGCACTCCATCAAGGGCTAAGAAGTCCTGAGCAAAGGTACTGTACTTCTGGAGGTGACCTCAGGCCAGAAGGACCATGAGCTACACGTAAACAATGAGGAGGGGTGAGTATAGGGTGGTCAACAGACAGCATGGATACCTCCTGTGCACAGGAAGTATGAGCGGTGGGGAGGTGAGGGAGAGATGAGGAGGGGTGGAGAGTGTGGGCCATGATCCTGGGCTCAACCTAGCAAGTGGCAGTGTGGCCCCATACCAGTGGGTGAGTACAGCACATCCTCTCTGCAAGGGAAGTAGGGATCTGGGCCTCACCTTCAGCTCCTGCATGGTCATCTCCTTCCCATGCTCCTTGCTGCTCTCGATGAGGATGTCCAGAGCATCCGAGTAATCCTTGCCCTGGGCACACTGCAGCTTTTCTCGGATGGCCTTCTCCAGGCCCTTCTGCAGGATCTGCCGTGCCTGAATACCCTGTAGAGAGAAGGCGCAGCCCATCACCTCAGGGCCAGGACAAGCCCCTGGTAGGGTAAGGAACACAGAGGAGGTACTTCAAAAGCCCTGAGAAAGCTCCTACAGTAAGACCCAAGATGGGCTCAGAGACCAACTCCCACCTACCCTGTAGGTGGGCTCTGGAGGACTTACCCGACGGTAGCCACTGAAGGGCAGGTCCACAGGCAGGGAGAAGACATTCTCCACAAACTGCTGATAGACCTCGAAAAGGTGGCTGAGATCTTCCTCGGGGATGCTGAAGCCCAGCAGCACTCGGATGGCCATGCGGAAAGTGAGCTTCTGCGCCTCCTGGTACACATTGATAGGCTCAGGATGGCTGCTCCAGGCACGCAGAGTGTCTTGGATCACCAACTGGATCTTGGGCAAGTAACTCTCCAGTGCCTCATGGCTGAAGATCTTGGAGAAAACCTGGAGAACAGAGGGAAGGGCAGTGAGCTCTCAGAAGGCTTA
>PVKC010040895.1:0-12247 GCA_004027635.1 Crocidura indochinensis | reverse complement strand
TTTCTTTCTTTCTTTCTTTCTTTCTTTCTTTCTTTCTTTCTTTCTTTCTTTCTTTCTTTCTTTCTTTCTTTCTTTCTTTCTTTCTTTCTTTCTTTCTTTCTTTCTTTCTTTCTTTCTTTCTTTCTTTCTTTCTTTCTTTCTTTCTTTCTTTCTTTCTTTCTTTCATCTTTTTTTTTCCATAACAGGCTTTGCTCAGGGCTTACTCTGTGCTCTGCAATTTAGGGGCAACTCCTGGCAGCAGTAGCAGAAATTGAAACTGGATTGACCACATACAAAGCAAATATATTACCTACTCTACTATCTCTTTGGCCCCAAGATGTGTCAGTTTAAAGAACGTGCTGGAATATAGTTATAAAGAAAAAAGTAGCAAATAACTACTTAAAGAATATGGCATTGCTATAAATGCAATCAGTAGGTTATACATGGAATTCTCCATTTTAAGTTAAATGTAGTTTTAAATAAATGTAGTAACTAAGGTTAATTTAGGAGAAGAATTTGGGCCACACACAGCGATGCCAAAGGTTTAATCTAGGCTATTTGGTTTGGGATACCTCCTGATGAACTTAAATGACTAAATAAATCTGAGTTGGTCACATGCAAGCAAGTGCCTTACTCAGTATATTGTGGCCCCAAAATTATTATGGAAAATGTTTAAGATTTTTATCATCTTTATATTTGGCATTTAGTACATATGATTTTATGAGTTCACCAAGAAATATTATCTACAAAACTGGTCCAAAGTTATAGAAGAGTAAAGATTAATCAATATCAAGGAAGTGAATGCCAAGAGAAATATAACATGATCAAAGGATTGAGCTCAGTGTTCTCAACAACTGGACGTAAGGGCAGAGAAAAGGAAACTGAAATAGAATATCCACTGAGATAGATAACCAGTGATGCCTGCTTCCCTAGAAATGGAGTGCTATACGTATGTTAATAACAGTATAATCAATTATGTCAAACACTTTTGGTGAACCAAGTTTAGTAATAAGAGATTGGATCATGGGTATAGTACAAATAAAAGCCATTAATGCACACAAAGGAAGTTTCCATGAAATACTTATGTGAAAACATAAATGAAGGTAATTAAAGACAATGAACATATCAACATTTTAAAAGTAATGACTATATAACAAATGGAAAAGAAAATAAACCTGTTCTTTTTGTTTGTTCACTTATTTACTTTTTAAAAAAATCTTTAAAGACCATGATTACAAACATGTTTGTAGTTGGGTTTCAGGCATAAGCTCTATAGATAAATTTATCCAATTTAATAAATGATTATTTTTGTGTTAATTTAGAAAAATTTAAATTCTCAAACAAAGATTATGATTCAATCAAGAACTTGGAGGCTTATTTCCACTGCAATATTCAGTAAACATACAGAAACATACTTACATCAAAAAATTATATTGGCTTAGTTTCTATTACAAGATATCACAGTGGCTGAAGCAATAATACAGTGGGTAGGGAGTTTGCCTGGCATGCTGCCTACCTGGGTTCTATCCCCAGCATCCCATATGGTTCCACTAACCTACCAGGAGTGATTTCTGAGCATAGAACCAGGAGTAATGCCTAAACCCTACTGGTTGTGGTCCCAAACAAAACAAAACAAAATATTACAGACTATATGCTTTATTTTACATAGTACTGTGCATTGAAAAATCCATGAGCATGACTGGACTCTGCAGAAATATCTCCTACAAGTTGTAGACTACTAACTTCTTTTTGTACTTCATGTCATATTAGGGAGGCTTCTCTATTCAGAAAGTGCTCCTAGGGTTTCTTTATAACGATGAAAAATAATTCTATCCTCATGACTTTCTGACTTTTCAGAAAGTCTCACCTACTAATAACATGATGAATTAAGGTTTCACCTCTAAACTCTTGGTGATCTAAACATTAAGTATTATAATTATGCTAATTCTGATTGTTTCCATCTGTTAATTGATGTTTCCATCATTCTAGACACATATATATGTAGAAAGTGATTGATTGTCCTGATTTAATTCTTTTCATTTTATTTCTGTATCTGTCTTCTCACTTCTCCAGTACTTATTTTCTTCATCACCCTTAACGACACATCTCTGTTTTATGAAAAATTACTGTAATATTAGTAAGAGAAATGCATATACTTTAACTTTGCATCTCAGGACAGTACCACTCAAAATTACTGCATAGATTCTGAACCTTTTGGGAGCTGTGGTTCCAAATATTTTGCACATTGGTAAGCTTTGCCTTAATGATCCCTCATAGCACACTGTGCCAACAGCTCATGGATCAAGTACTCCCTAAACAGTAGTATTCCTTGACAAGATGAATCATTATAGTTACATTATAGTCTTTTGAGTCAATGATGTGGGAAGAATGAACTATCATTTCTAGCCCTTGGGAAAAAAAGCTATTTTCCTTCTCAATAGAACCACCTGCCATTTTATCCCTGTCCACCATTTTCTTTTTCCTTCAAATCTAGAACCTGCATAGGGCTATAAAATTCTTCCTTTCTTGCTCTCTCAAGTACATCTTTAAACTATTTGTAAGTGATAAAAGATACCCATAGTGTTCTCTAGTGTTTTTATATTATGAGCAAATAGAAAATACTAAATTGGTAAGTCAGAATAATTGGCAGTTGTGAGGAAATCTGGTCATGTTATTCACTTTAATGTTTAGGACAAGTGTCTATTTTATGCTGATTGATATGTAGATAAAAATATAAACATAAACCTGCATGCATGCATGAACATTCAAATATATGTATACATATTATGCATATAGGAAATATCCATCTATCTTCCATTTATATCCTCATACCCTTAGCAGCATGATATTTGATGACATGTAGGAATATATTAACTCTAGTGCTTTTTTGGTGAAAGTATTAATCAAATTGCTTTCCTTACCTACTTTACAATGTCAGTACAAGAACTGACAAAAATAGCAGTGTAAGAGTAAATGCAAATGCACATGCAAATAATTTCAAGTATATAAGGGATTAGGGCACTCACTGGAAACTCAGTGATTCAATGGAAATGTCTTCAGCAAACATTTCTGATATTATATTATCTGCCTGGAAATACACAGGTCACTTAAAGTAGGGGCTCAAATGCACAAGAATCTGAAAGTCTAAGTGACAGGTATAATACTCCTTTTGAGCATGGAAGAAAAATTGGTTTGTCCTCTAAAAAAAGATTATATTAAGCTGAAAAGTCTTAGAAATTCTGGTAACAGAGTCTTATAGTAGTCTTAAGATGACATTTTGGAGTTTAGTATCCTTGAAATGCTCTGAGTTTATACTTTCATCTCATTAAATAAATTGCCTTGAATTTCCTATACCTAGAGTGAATTAATAAAGCTATACAATTGCAGAAGATTTTTAAATTTAACGTGAGACATAATTGAATGTCACTATAACTTTAATTTTTGTCATTTTTTAACAATGGAAAGAAATCTTGGAATTGTGATATAACTAATCTATAACAATTACTAGCAAAACTAAAATGAAACCACATCAATTTGAATTCCTTAAACTTCTGTAATCATCAGATGGGTGGTAGTTCAAAATGATTCTAACAGATTTTTTTCTGGGTTTAGCAGTGTTCTGTTGAGCATGACATTGATCTATAACTAACTCTGAAGAGTGCTTGAGACTTAGGCTATTTATTTAACATGGTATAATTATATCATTATTTCAACAAAAGCAATATCTATACATAAATTCAGCACTTTATATTTCAAAAGCCTTGCTATATAGCATATGAAATTTTGATAACACTGGGATTGAATGAGATATAAAATGAATTATGTGCATATCTTAAGAACGTAGTAGATTCCTGGGTTATGCAAGTTCTAGAAATGATGACATCCTGTGAATTTTAGGTTCAGAAATAAGACCTGTATAAACTCTAGTCAGGCAGTCTGAAAACAAACATTACGTCACTAAACACCCAAACCAAAGGCAAGAGACCAAAACTATAACAAGCTATACACAAAAAGGACCTTACACCACCAGCCCAGGGGGCTGAGGGTGAAGGTATTGGATGTATGCTGGGAATAGTGGTGGAGGGACTTAACACTGAAGGTGAGAATGGCCCTAAGTCACTGTTACTATGCATCTGAAATTCAACTGTGAAAGACCTGTAATTTACATTGGTCTCAATAAAAATAAAAAAAAGATAACTAATTAACCTTTTAAAGTCTCATTTTATTCATCAGCAAATTTTAAATTATTAAAGCAACTACTGTATCTCACAGGGCTGTTCAATAGATAAAAGTTTACCAATCATTATAGACTGTTAAGTAAGTCACTGATGGATTCCTGTAAGCACCAAATAAAATTTGGCTATAAAGATAGAATGTTAGCTATTTAAATTCCTGTCTTCTTTTTTCCTGAACCCCCAGCAGTGTTCTGGGAGTGCCTTTTTTCCTAATGCAAAACCTTTATCATATTTATAGGGCATCTATAAAGCTGAGTTTCTTATGTAAGGCGACTTGCTGTCCATATATATATATATTATGCAATACATTTAAATCATTTACAAATGATTAAAAAATCATTTAAGAAGAGGTATAAAATTAGAGAACCTAGGGAAAGGGGGAGAGTTGACTTCTGTCATCTTACTTTCCATGAAAAATACTCATGTAACAGAGAATTAAATTTTGTACAATTTGCAATGTTTCATGAAAATTTTTATTTATTACACTAGAAATATTACCTATAAGCTAATTAATTTCTTGTTTAATGTAAAAAATTTTAAGAAGAAAAATTTGAAAGATAAAACATTTGAGACTTTGTTTTATTGTTAGCAAAAGAGTGGTCTCTCAAAGATAATTGCATTTAGTGCTCAGAACCTATGTTTTTTATCTACCATTTTACATGGCAAAAAGAATTTTGAAAATGTGTTTCAGTTAAACATAATTGATATGGGAATTATCTTAGATGGGGTGTATCCAAATTCTTACTATTAAATAAAATTAGAACAAATAACTTGGCTTGTACTGATTTTTAGAATGAGAAAAGGCTATTCTTATTGAAGAACTATCCAAGAAATGCAATGCATCTGACTTTAAAGACACAAAAAGGGGGCGTCAGGACCAAGGAAAGCAAATCTTTTCTAAAATACAAGAAAGAGATTCTCCTCATAGAGTTTCCCAAAGGAATTCAGTCCAGTATGCCACCTTGATCTTCTCTCCATCAGACTTTTCTCAGACATCTGCCCACAAATATTTCACAACCATATTGTTATGAAAAATAACGAATATCTGCTACTTTAAGCTTTTAGTATGTGAAACTGTGCTGCAACAGCAATTAAAAAACTAATCATTTCTTTGTGATAGAGTAAGATATTAGGTTATAATATGCTTCATTAACATTTAAAGGAGAGTGGGAGATGGCTTAGTGATTAGCATCTGCCTTCCATTGGTGGGTCTTTGTGTTCAATTCCTGAGACTACCAGGATGTTGACATCTTTGTTGTTTAATGTAATATGAACTCTTCCTCCAACTTCCTTTTTCTCTAAACTCTTCTTTTGAGATGTAAAAGTCCACCTGGATTACAGAACCTACCCCCATCCTGATGGGTTTGCTTCTGGGGAATAAAGGAGTACTCTCTTTGGGCTGGGGAGAGAGAGGACATGGCAGGTAGGTAGGACATGGCAGAGAGAGGCCATGAAGTAAAGCAGATTAACTCTGATTAATTTTCGGACTGTTGGTTTATTATTTTTTTGCTGCTACACTGGTTCCTCAGACCGAACTGCAGGAGGGGTTAGAAACATGTTCCCTAGGTGTGGTCTCACCAACTCGTGGATATTTATATTTTTATTTTTCAGCTGGTGCCTGAACAGGGACCTAAACCTTCAACCCACAGGTACACATTATAGTTTACGATCCCAAACTCAAGTGATTTCCAGTTGTACCACAGACAGGTGAATAAGAACACAACAAAGAGGTGCAACCCATTGAGTACCTTGACCAGAATGTTGACTTCTGGTTAGTACTATATCCAGAATGTTCATGAATTTCACAGCTAAAAAAACAATCTCAAGTGAGCATTTATGCAGGTCTCACAGTGAAAGATATTACCCCTATGTAAGTACTGTGTCTATGTATATAGCACTGTGTTTTAGTGTGTGGCTCACTGTTAGCAGCATGCCAAACTCAATAAAGTAACTGTGCTTGTATCACATCATTAATAGAGGAAAGGGTAGAAGGAAGACTTGAAGGAAGGAATGAAAAATTGACATCAGGCAGAAATGTCAGAAAACAATTCAGAGCTAAACACTTCTTCTAGAAAGAGCTCTAGAAAAAATATTGTATTTAAAAGTCATAGTATTTTGGAATGTATTGGCAGTCTTTTTACTCTTATCTCTCTTCAATACTGAATTCACACACTGAGAAAAACATGTCCTGATTTAAAGCTCTTCATGAAATGAAGGCAATTACTTAAAAGGACAAACTGCTAAAAGGATGTTTATCTTAACGTCCTGTCTTGCACTCAAACCATTCATGAAATTTTTTCTGGAATGATCCATATACATGACTAATGTTGTCATTTTATATACTATCAAATCAGTTGCCCATAGTCTAAGAGCTCATATATCAGAAGAGAAAGTAAAAAATGGCATTTAGGGGTCGGAGCAATATCACAGTGGTAGGCCGGTTTGCTCTGCTTGCAGCTGACCTAGGATGGACCTGGGTTCAAGTCCTTGTGCCCCATATGGTCCCCCAAACCAAGAGCAGTTTTTGAGCACATAATCGGGAGTAACCCCTTACTGTCACTGGGTGTGACCACAAAGCAAAACAAAATTTAGTGGACTGAAACACAAAAATATCTCTTCATTTAGATTTATTTATCTATAAATAACTAATGTTATTCTCCTCTATCAACTTCAGTTTCCTCTCTCAGCTACTATATATGCTGGCTTGCAGCACAATCATTCTAAACCATCATGACTAAAGCCTCTGATTATCATGAACTTTGCAGTTTTAGATTACACTGTTTATTCAAATGGTGAAGATTCTACAAAGAAGTAAAATGTAAAAATAAATAAGTAAAGATAAGTAAAAAAATTAATAAGTAAAGTAAAGGGATAAAAATAGATTCCAGTTAGGGAAGGAACCATTTTGTAAGGACCACATGTTCTTGAGGTTCCAGTTAGGGAAGGAACCATTTTGTAAGGACCATGTGTTGTTGAGCTTGTTACTGCAGCGGAAGTCCCGCCTCATGGAAGTTGCGTTCTTTCCCTCCCACCAATTTGTGCTACCCTGGTTACCTTGGCGGAAGCCCCGCCCTTAAGGAAGTCATGTTTTCCCTTCCTCCCCCTCCCACTTCCCAGCTTATATAAAGGGGAACCCATGGTGCCACATGGTCTTTCTGGTCTCTGCTCTGTTGGGAGTATGCCTTAGACCCTGGTACCAGATTAAACAAATCCACCTGAGCATTTGCCTGAGTTGTTGTCCCTTCATTTCTCCACGTCGGAACAGGATTTGGATCGTTTGGGCCTAACATTTTTGGCGAGCCAGCCAGGAGGTGCCAGATCCAACTGAAGCGGAGTTGTGAACGAACCACTTGGTGGGTTCTAGTTAATGTGTCTTGTGTTGTCGGCTGTATCTTGTTGTGGGTAGAAACTAGCAGTGTATCTTGTGTTGTTGGCTGTGACTTGTGAGTAGAAACTGGCAGTATATCTTGCATTGTTGTGTCTGGATGTGTATCGAAAATGGAAGTAGGGAAATGGTATGGTGACCGAGGACTTGAGAGTCCCCACTCGAAGTGAATTCCGGGTGGTAGTGAACTGACGAGTTCAGGAACTATAGGTCACTACCCTGGAGGGCACTCAGGAGTTCGAGTTTGCAGCGGGAAGACATTCCCAGGCTGCTGTGCTGAAACTTATTTCTATTAATTAGAGACTTCCGTTTTTGAGAGTTTTGCTTTTCTGGTTTGTCTTGTTTTGTTGTAGCTGATGTTGTGTAAGTGTGTAGGTTCTGAAGGGGTGTGAAAATTCTAGCTTCTGAAGGTGTGTGCTGGCTCTAATCCTTTGAACTCTTCTCTCTTCACCCCCACATGCCCCCTCCAATCTTTTCCTCATCTACTCCTTTGATTTCCTGCTCCCACTATGGGTCAGAAGCAGACTACCCCTTTGTCCCTTACTTTGGACCACTGGTCAGAAGTGAGAACATGTGCACGAAATCATTCTCTAGTCATAAAAAGGCACAAGTGGCAGACCTACTGTGCTGCTGAGTGGCCTACCTTTCAGGTTGTATGACCGTAGGTGGGGTCTCTCCATGTTTCCCTAGTTCACAGAATAAAAGACATCTTGTACCAACCAGAGCCGCATGGACATCCTGATCAAGAACCCTACATTCTCATGTGGGAGGACCTTTGTACCAGCCCCCCTGGCTGGGTACGGTCATTTCTTCCTCCCCCTAAACCTTCTTCTTTATAGCCGCTCTCAGAGCCTATGATCCTACTCATGAAGGAAAAAGGAGAATTGGAGTCAAAGCTTAAAGAGGAGCGGGCTGTGCCCTGCATTTACCCTGACACTATGGACCTGCTTCTCTTTGACCCCCCTCCCTATCACCCTTCTGCTTGCCCCCCATCCAGCAGACAAGGTGGCTGCAGAACCCTGCTCCCCATCAGAATCCTCCTCAGCTTCCCTGCCCTCCCCCGTACCGCAGGAGGGAGGGGGAGGAGCCGCTTCCCTGCCTTTCCCCGCACCACAGGGAGGAAAGGGAGGAGCCGCGGGAGAGGGAGGAGCCGCGGGAGAGGGATGAGTCGCTTCCCTGACTTCCCCAGTGCTGCAAGGGGAGGAGGGAGGAACAGCTTCCTTGCCTCCATCATCCCCAGAGTCCATGCCAGATGAGAGCCAGAGAACAGGACCAGCTGCGGGGACCCGCAACAGAAGAGATCTAGCATTTGGAGCTTTGCCAATCATGCTGCTGAGGCCAGTAGGGCCCATGGTGGACGATGGGTGGGGGAGATACCTGCCCTCCAGTATTGGCCCCTTCCCCACTTCTGATCTGTAGAATTGGAAGCTTAATCATCCCTCTTTCTCTGAAGACCCCACTAGGTTAATTAATCTTTTAGATTCTCTGATGAACACCCACCAGCCTAGTTGGGATGACTGCCAGCAACTGCTTCGTACCCTGTTCACTACTGAAGAACAGGACTGCATATTGGCAGCAGCCCGGAAAAATGTGATAGGATTAGATGGCTTGGTGACAACCAGACCTGATGTTATCGATGACTTTTTTCCCTTACGGAGACCGGATTGGGACCCTAACACATATGAGGGTAGGGGGAATCTGTCCACCTATCGTCAGACTCCCATGAGAGGTCTCCTGGAAGCGGCTAGAAAGCCCACCAATTTGGCCAAGGTAAAAGAGGTGATGCAGGGACCCGATGAGCCTCCTGGGGTTTTCCTAGAAAGGCTGATGGAAGCCTATAGGAGGTATACCCCTTTCGATCCAACCTCCGAAACCCATCAGGCTTCAGTCATTATAGCTTTTGTAGGACAGTCAGCAGCAGATATTAGAAAGAAACTTCAGAGGTTGGAGGACATCCAAGGAAAGACTTTACAGGACCTAGTAAAGGAGGCTGAGAAAGTGTTTAGTAAGAGAGAAACAAAGGAAGAAAGAGAGGAGCAGCTAGAAAAGGAGAGAAGAGAGTGGCAGGAAAAGAGAGACAGAGAAAGAAGAGAAGCAGAGGAGAAAGAGAGGGAAGAGAGAGAAAGAAGGGAAGAACAAAAGGACAGAAGAAGGAATAAGGAACTAGCAAGGGTCTTGGCAGTAGCGATAGACAGATCTAGTGCAGGTCAGAAAGGTAGGGACCTGGGCCCACGAAGACGCCAACCCCTGGACAAGGACCAATGTGCTCGCTGCCGCCAGAGGACACTGGGCTTGGGAATGCACCCAACCCCAACAATCCCCTAGACCTTCAAGGACCTTGGCCCTTGAATCTGAATGGGGGGGGGTCGGGGCTCCAACCCTCTCCAGGAGCTCAGGGCTAAATTTAAGGTGGAGGGGACTCCCATAGACTTTGAACTCGATACAGGAGCAGTATACTCGGTCCTAAAGAAACCTTTGGGACCCCTCTCCAGTTAGCAATCCTTAGTACAAGGAGCAAATGGAAGTAGCTAACATTCCTGGACTACTTCCCGCACTATGGACTTGGGGAAAGGAAAAATCAAGCATTCTTTCCTGGTCATGCCAAACTGCCCCTCACCCCTAATGGGAGGAGACTTGCTAACCAAGCTTAGAGCCCAGATAACTTTTGAAGAAACTGGTCCAGAAATTGCTTTTCTTAATCCCAGTGTACAACCACTTACCACCTCCATCCTGACCATTAGGGCTGAGGATGAATATAGACTATTTACAGATGACCCCTCACCAGTTGAAAACCAAGACACTGATTTTTGGTTAAGACTAGTTTCGGGAGCTTGGGCCGAAACTGCTGGACTGGGGTTGTCTACCTTACAGGCTCCAATAGTGGTAGAGTTGAAAACTACTGCTGTCCCCGTGAGAGTCAGGCAGTACTCCATTAATCAGGAAGTGAAGAAAGGCATAACTCCTCACATTCGGAAACTTCTTCAACAGGGGGTCTTAGTGCAATGTCAGTCAGCCTGGAATACTCCACTACTCCCAGTTAAGAAGCCTGGAACTGGGGACTATCAGCCAGTACAGGACCTAAAGGCAGTTAACAGCCAAGTGGAAGTCATCCATCTCACTGTGCCTTACCCATACAATCTCCTCAGCACCCTAAGTCCTGAGAGAGTATGGTATACCATATTGGACTTAAAGGATGCTTTCTTCTGTCTATCCCTACATCCGGCCAGTCAACCCTTATTTTCTTTTGAGTGGAGTGATCCTGAGGCAGGGATTTTGGGCCAACTAACCTGGACCAGGGGTTTAAGAACTCCCTTACCATCTTTGATGAGGCCATGCACCAAGACTTGAGTCTCTACCGCAGCCAGCACCCCCAGGTTACCTTGCTTCAGTATTGGATGATATTTTAATTGCAGGAAAAACTAAAAGGATTGCAATCAGGTCACCCATCACCTGCTGAAGGAACTTGCTCGACTAGGGTATAGAGCATCAGCCAAGAAGGCGCAGCTGTGCCGGAGAGAGGTGACGTTTCTGGGATACATGCTACGAGGGGGAAAGCGATGGCTGATGGAGGCCCGGAAGAAGGTTGTGGTACAAATCCCAGCACCTACCACTCGCCGGCAGTTATGTGAGTTCCTGGGGATGGCAGGTTTCTGCTGCCTCTGGATCCCTGGTTTCGCCAATCTGGCAGCCCCTTTTACCCCCTTACGAAAGGGGATGCCAAGTTTGAGTGGACCCATGAATGCCAGAGGGCGTTTGACTCTATCAAAAGGGCTCTGCTCACAGCCCCAGCCCTGGCCCTCCCTGATGCTAGCAGGCCTTTTACTTTATATCTAGAAGAGAAAGGGGGAATGGCAACGGGAGTGCTGACACAGACGCTAGGTTCTTGGAAAAGGCCAGTGGCCTACCTATCAAAAAAACTGAACTCAGTAGTCAGCGGGTGGCCTAAATGTCTGAGGGCAATAGCTACAGCTGCACTGGTGGTAAAGGATGCAGATAAAATTTCCTTGGGACAGAAACTGACTATAATAGCCCTTCATGCTTTGGAAAGTATAATTCGGCAGTCCCCTGACCATTGGCTCTCAAATGCCCGTATCACCCACTATCAGAGTATCCTTCTAGACAAAGGCAGAATAACCATCGGCTTACCTGTGATCCTAAATCCGGCCACCCTGCTCCCTGAAGAGTCAGAGACACCAGTGTTACATAACTGCCAGGACTTGCTGGCCAAAGAGAGTGGACTGAGGAGGGACCTACAGGACCAACCATTAAAGAACCCTGACGTCATATGGTACACAGATGGAAGTAGTTTTCTCCAAGATGGAGAGAGATGAGCTGGGGCTATGGTGGTGAGTGATCATGACATTATTTTGTCCCAGTGCCTGAAAGAGGGAACCTCTGCTCAGCAAGCTGAGTTAATAGGCCTTACCAGAACACTGGAAATGGCAGCAGGAAAAAGGGCAACCATCTACACAGATAGCAGATATGCCTTCGGAACTGCCCATGTCCATGGTGCTATCTACCAAAGAAGGGGACTCCTGACCTCTGCAGGAAAAGAAATTAAGCACAAAGAAAAGATACTGCATCTTCTTTCTGCTCTTCTCCTACCCAAAGAACTGGCGATAGTTCACTGTCCAGGTCATCAAACGGG
>PVKC010040894.1:0-12245 GCA_004027635.1 Crocidura indochinensis | reverse complement strand
TTCACCTACCGGGAAATATTTCAAGATGAAAACAGAAGAGCCCGTCAGCTCCTGAGCGAGGCCATGGCTGTCAACTGGTGACATATTTTCAAACATGGGGAATGATCAGGAGGAAAGGGAAAGTGTGTTGGAAGCCTGTCAACTGTGGGTAGGCTGGAGTTTCTTCTTAAGGTAGCTTGTCTATACCTGGACAGCCCTGGTTTAAGAGCAAATGGTATTATCACATGCTGGAGAGCGTTGGATCATGGCCCTGGTCCATTGTCAGCATCCTCAGAGATTTATTCCTACCTTGGTGTTGAAATGTGCCACACCCCACAGAGTGGATGGGTGGGTGGCAGGCCTCCGTGTAAGGCTGAAGATGCCACCTAAAGGCCAAAAGGCTAAGTCTTCAGGAGGTCTTGATTGCTGGGCAGGAAGCTTTTAGAAGTGGTGGTGACTCACATTCCCCCTGGAAAGTCCTACTGTATTTCAGGTCTGGTACATCTGTGGGTTTCTGTTTGCTTCACCCCAATTCCATGTCTCCTTTGATGTGGCTTGACTCAAACCCATCCTTGGCCAGTACACACCTGGGATCAATCTCTGCAGCATGCATGCTGCTGAGTTAGAATTCTCTTCGGAGCAGGGATGGCATCCTTAGTGGGTCCCAGGCTCCCCATATATGTTATTGGGTGCCTACCAGGCTGGGCTATGATGAACTCTCAGAGTCAAGTCAGTTCAGATGGCTGAGGTCTTCAATCATCCCTTCTCTTGGATCTATTCTGGAGACTCATTGAAGCCCAAATCTCATGAGATGCCAGGGAGACTTATCAGAGACCTTCAAACCCCTCTTCACCCCCAACAGAACCCATACAGCCTTTGTGATTTGCTTCCCAAATCTCCCACTCTTCCCTTTGTTTTGGAGATTTTTTTTCTTTATTTTTTTGGCTATTCATGGCTCTGCACTCAAGGATCACTCCTGGTAAGCTCAAGGGACTATATGGGATGCCAGGAGTCGAACCTGGACAAACTACGTGCAAGGAAAGTACCTTAACTATGGTACTATTGCACCCAGGCTCTTCCCTTTAAGCTTCCTTTCCAACCAGTCCTCTCTGCTGTTCTCAACCATACTGGACCTATGGTGTCAGACACATAAATACCCAGAGTAAGCTCTGTTGTGCGGAGCAGAGCAGGCCCTGCAAAGCCAATCTACCAGGTTACCAGGGCTATACCTAGCAGTACCAAGTTGTTGCTTGAGGTGCTAAGACATGCCAACTTGGACCTTTCACATGCCGAGCATAGGTTCTAGCATTTGAACTCTGCCCCAGCTGCTGGACAAACATCTGGTCATGTCTGGGTCTGTTCCCTAGGTGTAAAATTTGGTTGAGACCAAATGTCAAATGTTTGCACTTAAAATTGTGTGCATTTATCTCTTGCTCACACTTTACTAAGGCAAATGCACAACACAATCACATACATATACATACAGACTCATCCAGGTCTCTCTAGCTGATGAGCCAGTGGCTGTCCTTTCCACTTTTGTGAAGCTCAAAGGGCCACAGCAGGCCATCCACATGCCCATGAGAGAGATTGCACTGAGCAGTAGGACTGTCCCCTAAGGCATGGTGAGAAGCTCCAAGCTTGGGGTCTCACCTAAAAGTTAGCCATTGTCTCCCCAAAGCTTGAAAAAGAGACTGTGAAGGACACAAGAGTCACTTGTCACCCAAAGTCCTCAGGCTGAGCCCTATGAGTGATTCAGAGGCCCCGCACCAATCTTTCCAGCTCGGCCCTGCAACAGCTCTACATAGACTAATCATTTTAGTCCTTGCAGCGATCCTGCTGGATAGGAATTAATGGACCCTGTTTTACAGACAAGAAAGTCTGTTCAGAGTTGAATGCATTGCTGAGGAGATTCGGCTATTGGGGTTGGGATTCAAACTCTGCCTTTAGACCTCACAGCCTCCCCTGGCACTTTGGGTGCCCAATGTCCCTCCCCTGTATGAAGATGACCTATGAAGGAGTTACACCACATAACAGAGTCTAATCACACTGATTCCAGAAGTGAGACTGTGTGTTTAGCAAATTCTCCAACCATGGCGGTGTGGATGGAAAAAGATCCACCCCACTGGTCTCAACCTGCTTTCCCCCTTTTGTTCGCTGCCTTTATACACTTACTTTCTCAGAGTTAAGTAGGCTGGTGAAGTATTTTGGAAGAAGTGATGGAAAAAATATTCAGTCTGTGTGTCCAGCTCAGGGTTCAGAAACCCACTCAGAGACGTTCTCAACAGAGGTGACTCCCCCGAGGACTCTTTGTGCCCCCAGATAAGTCTTGTGATAGTCCCTTGGAGCTCCATATCAGTGTCCAGCGCCATCCTTCTATACCTGTATCTTGTCCTTTAAGGCCCATTTCAGCTCTCAGCTCTGCCAGGAAGCCCAAGAAGCCAAGCTTGCACCAGCCACCCAGAAGGCTCTTCCTTGCCAAGCACTGGAGACCCTGTGGTCTAGTTTAGAACTGAGAATTGATTTTATCTTTTTTCAGAAAGATTCTCAGGTATCAGAGCTATAGATCATCAGCTTTGCAAGGGTGCTGGAAAACATTTAGCCCAGCCATCTTCCTCACTATTTAGTGAAGATGCTAAAATTGAGACTGCCTGAGGAGGACCATGTTCCTTGTTGCACCATTCCCATCCCTGGAAACTCTTTGAACCCATGGTAGATGTAGATGCATGTTTTAGCCCTGAATGATTCCTTTAACCTGCCTTAAATGGCTCTGAAAACAGCTACCTGAGAGGAGGTTTCAGCCATTGTGCCTGTCCCCCACTTTACAGCCTGGGGACTACAGAGTCACTGCCTCCCCTAGTCTTGATGTTTACCAGATCTGGAGAAAATGCTGTGTTTGGATCCTACTCATAATGTTGACTAGTATCTACTCAGTGTATAATCCTATCCCCTTGTTAACTATCCATTGAGCTCATTTGGGGTGGGAGGGCATACCCGGCAGTGCTCAGGGATTACTCCTGGCTCTATGCTCAGAAATGGCTCCTGGCAGACTCAGGGGACCATAGGGTATGCCAGGATTTGAACCACAGACCTTCTGCATGCAAGGCAAATGCCTTACCTCCATGCATCTCTCTGGCCCCCACTGAGCTCATTTTTACAACTCACTAACATCCACTAGATCTAGGATCTTGTTCCCAAAGGCAACTTTGTCCATAGGATTCTGGGTTTTATTCATAGTGTCTACTGTCCAGTGTCAATACTCTTCCTCAGCTCTTCTGACTGTCCATAGCTGGTGCCAGACTGCAAGGAGTTTGCACATGAATCTGATATTTGTGAACCTGTGTGCAGAGCTGGGAGTGGAAAGAGACCCATTAGAAAACCATGAAAAGGAACCATGGCTGGGCAAGTGGGAAATGGTCTGGAGGATCCATTTCTGTTCTCTAACAAGTATGTCCCTTCGATTCAGCTCAAATGGGGCAAGACTCGGCCTCTTCTGTCAAAGAGAGCTTATCTTCCACCTCCAGACCACTCTTCCAGTGGGTGCCATGACCATGGAAGGTGGGAGGTTCATCTTTATCCCCAACTTTCACTAAGCTTTTTCTTTCTGCCAGACATTAGGAGTCCATTATTTAAAAGTCAGAATATATGAGCCCCCAAATGAACGAAAATGCTTCCTTCACCCACACCAAAGATGGCTAGAGTTGAAAAGCAAATATAGCAATACTGGATCCTTCTTTCTCTCTTTCAGGTTTTTTGGCATAAATAAGCAACTCTCTCGAGTTCTAGGGTATTGTGGGCTTCTTGCTTGTTTTTCTTTACTGTAAATGAACTCATGCTTATGCATGTTCTACCCTGCTTGTTCCACTGAGACTGTCGTGGGCATCTTTCCATGAGGATGCTTGCAGAGCTCACTCATCCTGGTTAAACAGTATTTACTCACCAATCAATAGTGTGGAGCATTGATTTACACGGGGCTCGTGCTGGGTACTTTGATTGTTCTCCAACACTGCCCTCTGGACAACGCACATCTGTGTCTGCTCCCGTGGCCTCTCGTTATTCGGGGGTACGCCTCTCGTTGAGAGGTACTGGGTGCTTCTTAAATGCTGGATTCATTAGTCCTAGCAGCTCTTGGCCACGCGTCTGCTTTGTACAGGACTCAGCAATCTGCCTCAGGCTGGCCTACAACTAGCCCAGGAGAGGACAAGATTTTTGTACATCTTAAAAAGGGGGACATATTTCTAAATAAGAACCCACAGAGCCAGGCGGAAAGGAAGCCATGATGATAAACTGCAAAAGCCTCAGGCTGATGATGGTTTGAGTCCTGATGTCCTGATCCACAGATGCCAGCGAGGTTGACCAAGCTGGGTAGGGGCTTCGAGGGCAGGTAGGGGTCAGGAATTGACTGAGAAGAGGCTAGAGAAGTGGGGTTTGGGATACAAGATCACAAGCACCACATCCACAACAGGCAGTATGTAAATCTCACTTGGGGAGCTTTGGGCCTAGTGGGGTAAACCTGAAAAGAGGAAGAAGAGGAGAGAGTTGAGATGGCTGTTGGAGTCGGGGAAATGACTGGGAGCAGGGGCTCTAACTTGGGTTCTTCTCGGTGGAGCTGGTTCTGAGTGCAGGCTGCTCCCAGGGTTGGACCTCAGCCTCTTCAACTGTGCTTGTGGCTCATAGCAGGAATGCAAGTATGTGAAAATTTTCTGAACATGCAGCAGCCAGAAATGAATTCTGAGGCTATCACCTCATAAGACTGGGGTGTTTCCAGAAACACCATGTTATAAGTCTCAAGTGAGTCTCTGCAGATTCTAACACTTTCCCCCTGTGGCTCCACATTAACAAGTGCTGGACCCCCAGCTGAGTGTGCAGGGACAGAAACCCTCTAGGTAGGGGGGTCTGATTTTGTGCTTCTTATACTTGCTTGCTCCCCATATGCCAGGGAGGGATCTGGGACTGGGATAGGCTGGGTGTAGAGGCCACTGACTTCTTCATCATCATGCAGAGTAGCCTGGCACCTGTGGGTGATACCAGGAAGAACCTTTATTCTCTGCTGTGGTTGGAAGGGAGATCTGAGTAAGCATTACATGTGTTCCAGTCGGTTCCAGTCGGAAGTCACAATAGTGGTGTCTCCTAGAAGAAGGAAATGCAACTCTGCTTCTATGTGCTCGTGTGTGTCTGTGTTTGTTCATTTGTTCAAGTATATTTGTGACTTTGAAAAAAGCCAGCCCAGGGGTCATGGGCCAGAGCCAGGAAGGCTGCTTTGCTTTGATAAAGCACAGCATGGCCCTGTGTGCTCTCTCTGGGAGGCCAGGCCTGGTGCGACCCTCCTGCCTGCCGTGGAGGCAGCTCTAATTAAAACTTTAGGCAGTCAATAAATTTCAGTTCCGGAGGGGACTGGAGTTCTCCCGATTTCATGCTTGGACCTTTTCGACAGCAGGAAAGAAAGAAGGAAACGAGATTGCGATTCCTTCCCCCGGGCTATTTCTGGTGAGCCAGTTCCTGGGGTTTTATACACATTTTTATAAAAGGACAAATATTTGGGTCAGACGGATGGCTTTGCAGGGGGCTGGGTTTTGACATGCTGTAAGTCGTCGTCGTCTATAATGGGGCCTGGCTGGCTATCCGGGGGCCTGGCCACGATGAAGCCCTGTCCTCAGCGCTGGTGCTGTGGGCCACCCCAAAGCAAAACACAGCCCTGTGTGTTACGGGTGTCGGGTATGAGTGTCCATGGCAACAGGCTGTGCCTGAGGGGATCTGGGAAGTAGAGAGTGGGAAGAAGGTCTGGGCCAAGCTAGCTGAAGAGACAGAGGGTTGCCATGAACAAGACCCTCAGCTGCCCTGATAGGGCTGAAGGGAAACAGTCTGATGGCTCCATGGTTGAGGGCTCGTGAGAAGCTGGAATCAGGGTGATGGAGGTATGTGGAGGGGGAGAATGATCATTTAGGAATGTGCCCTTGGCTGTCAGGATGTACATGTTGACCGCCATGATGGAATGGTGGATATTGGGGACCACGTGACTCATAGCATGGCATTAGGAAAAAGAGGTGTGTGGAAGGCACAAAGTGGGGCATGAGTGTGAAAGAGTTGGGGAACCAATGCTGTGTCCTTGTTGAGAGGTTTTTAGAAGGCCAGCCTGAGGGTTCAGTTCGTGAGTGAGGGGCTCATACCAGAGAAATGGGTCTGTCTAGTGGAGGCCAACTGAGAGAGGCTTGAGGCCACGGGGCACACAGTATCCAGGAGGATCTGACTGGTTGACTAGTGGGGACATGACAGAAAACCAGCAGGGCTGGAAAATCACTCGGGTGATGTGGTGAAGGAGAAGTCAAGTTCAACTCCCAAGTTTGGGGAATGAGCTGCTGTAGCACGTAAATCAATTTTCTACTCTGCTAAGCTTCTTCATTTAAGTGCCCAAACTTAAATTAACTCTTTCTTGATAGAGAGTTCTCTAAATAGAGACTATGGAACATTTCCTGCTGCTTCATTTTTTAGGGGTCACAGAGGTAGTGCTGGGGGACCTGCGACCACTCCCAGTAATACAGTATTGATGTCCAGCTCAATAATGGAGCCTGACAGTTGGTACTCTGAGCTACACCCTGTAGCAAAGGGAGGACCAGACATATCAGGTATTGAACTCAAGGCCTCACACATGCTAGGTATGTGCTCTCCCACTGGAATTATCTCGGGTCCTTACCCTCTGCTTTTCTGAACAACAACAACAAAAAAAAAACTGGGCATAAGCGATTTAAAAGGAGCATTGCTGTTACTTGTTGTCACTTTCCTGGCTGTGGAGATGTTTGGGACCTTTTGCCCTAGCACTGAGTGACCCCTGGCTGTGGTACATACTGTCCTGAACTAGTTCTAGGTCTTCTCTCTAAGAGGAACAAATCAAAAGTGATTGCTTTTCCTCCCTGTTCTTTTTCTTTGTTGCTTCCAGCTGCCATTTCTCAGTTGGAGAGCTTTTAGTACTCTCATTTTGCGATTTCTAATCTTCTGCCCCAAGCTTTTCAAATCCAGTGCAACTCTTCTTAAAGCACATTGCCATTGTGTTGGTTGTTTCCTAGTCAGCTGGCAGGTTCCTTCCAGCTCCTTCCACATCCAGACGTTTCGAATGACTGAGCTCAAGACTCCTGGATATGTGTTCCCTTAGCTTTATCCTTGCTAAAGGCCTAACATTGTGCTTGAATTCCTTGTCCTTGCTCAGTTTGTTCCTCTGGATGTAAGAGATGGGGATGGCCTTGTGTTTGTTTTTTGCATCATGAAGGGAGTTTAGCTTTCGTGACTTGGAAGCTGGAGGTACAAAGCCACAGTTGAAGAGCCAGTCTTTCCTCTCTAAAATTCGATGTTAATTGTTTGGCTGTGTCCTCTACTTCAGGAGCCCAACAGCTCTGCTTCCCCCTTTGTCTGTCGATTTCCGATCCAGGAACAGCACAGAGAAAAAGCAGATGAGTCACAGGTGTGGATCTGCTCCGGTCTCTTGTTCAAGGTACAAAGCCACAGGTGTTCATTCCACACCGAGAAGCAAGAAGAGGAGCCTTGATGATTTGGAGCAGCTCAGCTCAAGTTAGTAACATGTCGACTTGAAAACGCTTTGGAGATGCTGCCAGGTTTCTGGAGCTGTGGAGAAAATGAGAATGATTTCTGCTGTTTGCCATTGGGGCACCATCTAAGCCTATGTCTTGCTGGGTCAACTTTTTTTTTGTGCCCAGAGCTCTAAATTTAAAATATGCCTTAGCTTTGGTTGTCATTTCCTCCAAGTAGAAACTAGGCTAGTTGATTCCTTTGCAGTTCCTCAGAGCATTAGAGACCAGAAGGAAGAGAATGGAGGAAGGACCATTTTAAGCATATTTTCCCCAAGAGTAATGAAATTGCGAGCACACATTCTCACAGACCAGAAGGTAACTGGTTTCCACCCAGTGTGGCAAAAAGCTCATCACAATAAAGACTTTGAAAATCAATCTCCCACACTATGGTTGAGTGGGTCCATTGGCTTCTCTGAAACCCCTAGTTCAGCAGAATGTGTTGGCACAGTGTAGCAAATAGACCATGTAAGTGTATGCAAACCCACATCCACATTCGAACAACAGACATGGGTAAATTCAGCGGTCATCCTTGTCTAGTTCATGTAGGAGCAGGGGCTTACTTCATGGAACCTCAATTAATGTTCTCATAGAACATCGATGAATGCCTCTATTGAGACACCATTTGTACACTTAGTGAGCATGTCTGAGTTGGATTCTTTTGATACATCAGATGCCAATTGCAAGGATCCTGCAGTATTCTGGTCTTCCTTCATTTTAATGTAGGCACTCATGATTTAATCCCACTTTGGGATGGATTGGTGACACCCCTCTTGCGCAAGAAAGAATATGATAATGAGTTCCCTATTGAGTGAAATGCTCTTGTTTTTGCAAATTCAGTAATAAACTACAGGCACCCTTTCTAATTATTACCATAAAAACAACTGCTGTTTATTCATCTTCAACCCAAAGTCAATTCTTTAGTTGTTCTCCAGCATTTAACTGCTTTATAGCACCATCTTGTCCCAGTTTTATAATAATGGGCAAAAAGCTACCCCAAAATTTAGTGGCTTCAAAGAATTTCAATATTTTATTTGCTCAGGAGTCCGTTATTGGATATGGCTCAGCAAGGATGGTTCATCTTTGCTTTTCATTGTGTTGCCTCTACAGCCTTGTCAGGGACTGCATGATATTGGTCTAACAGAACTTGTTCTCTTGACTGGCAAAGGAAGATGGGATTTCATCTGGCGCTATTGACTAGAACTTCATTTGCTTTCCATGTGGCCTCTCCAGATGGCTGGTTGAGTTTTTCAAATCACAGTGGGTTAGTCCTAGAGGCAATACCCTAACAAGGTATTTTCAGAGGATAAGCCCTACTATGCATGTATCCCTCACACTTCTGCTTATATAATACTTGTCTATCTCCTTGGCTAAAACCAGTCCTATGGTGTAGCAAGCTGGATCAATGACCATTGCATGTTGTGAACATACAAAGATGTTCACATCATAGTCCCTTCCTAACAATGAATATATAATTTCTTCCAGCGGACTTTGCAGTTGTGATTAAGGACCTAAAAGTTGGAGAGATCTTTCTCATTTTTGTGGGTAGTTTAGTATAACCATAAGATTCTTATAAGTGAACAAGGGAGACAGGAGAGTCAGCTTCAGAGACAAAGATAAGAGCAGAGAAGCAAATGAAGTAAATGAGGCTGGGCCTTGGAGTGGAAAAAGAGACTGCTAAGCAAAGCACCACAGGCAGCCGCTAAATCCCTTGTGCAGAATCTCACCAACAACCTCCAAAAGGGACATTCCTGCTGCCACTTCCATGTTAGCACAGTGAAATTCACAAAGCAATAATTTATTATTGTTTTAACTTAGAAGGTCGGGGAACTGTGTTTCGGCAGCAGTTGAATACTAATGTGTGTAGCCAACCCCTGAATCAGAGTGGAAGACACATCCACAGCACAGTGAAAATGAAGAACTTGGTGTTTTTCCTCTCTGGAGTAAAAGTCAACCACTCCAACTAGAATACCAGGAGGTTGTTATCAGGAAGTTATTTTGCCCAAAGTTTAATATTTCATGGATCCCCTATCATAATTTTTTCCAGTCCAGATGGGCTTTTAGTTATTTTTTTGTTTTCTAATTATTTCCAACTAAAAATCATTGCCCCACTGCACATAATACCTCTTCAGGGCCTGGGTAGGAACCAATTTATGTTCCTTTTAATTTCATCAGTTTCCATGAAGAAAAATTCCTAATACAGTGGATTTCTGGATACCCACCACCTCGATCACTCACTGTTACTATTCTTTTTTTTTTTTTTTTTTTTTTTTTTTTTTTTTTTTTTTTTTGGTTTTTGGGTCACACCCGGCAGTGTTCAGGGGTTACTCCTGGCTCTACACTCAGAAATCGCTCCTGGCAGGCTCAGCGGTCCATATGGGATGCCAGGATTCGAACCACCATCATTCTGCATGCACAGCAAATGCCTTACCTCCATGCTATCTCTCTGGCCCATCACTGTTACTATTCTGTTCTGTTGCTTAATTTGTATGTTTGTATATCTATGTATTTTTTGATGAACCATTTCAGAATTTCAAACATCCTGGTTTTTCATTATTGAACACACTTTGTTTATGTGTCCTAACTATTTTCTATTACCACATGGTTATTATCACACCTAAGAATATTAACAATATTTTTCTGTTATTCTCCAACATCCTGTCTACATTCAGATTTTCTCAATGGTCTGACTCTTTTTTCCGTAGTTTTCTTTCCCCACTCACTTTACTTTTAACCGGTAAAGTTAAAAGTAACTTGCATATGGCCAACCTAGGTTTGATCCCCAGCAGCCCATATGATCCCCTAACCCCCTTCAGGTATATAGTACCAGTATATGTAGAGATTTGGTATCTCGCCTCTCAAGCTGACAACCTGCTTGGGTGTGTTGTTCTTCCCTTCTCTATATTTTTTGTTGCAGTTGACTGAGGCCACTCCCTTGGTCTGATGCTCCTACATGTTGGTTGTGGTGCTCACACATCTAGCTGTGTGCAGGATATCTCATGATCTGTTGTCTGGGCCCCAAATAACCAACTCATGGGGAGATGCTCAATGCATGTGGTGGGACCCAATTCGGAGCCTTATGCTTGCAAGAGGGACACTTTTAGCTACTAAGTCATCCCATGGGCCTCAAAGTGAAATTTAGAAACTATGACACTTCCATACTTGACACCTTATCATAACATACCTGCACACATAAAGTTGTTTAATTTACAAAACCAAAATTTGCCTAATAGAACTACTGAAGAAAGGTTTTCTCTGCATCTTTTGACCTTAGGATATATTCCATTTTAGAAGGGTAGAGGGCTATGTTGAAAAGTCATTCTTAGTGTGAATATATATGGTGATTCCTTGTGTGATTAAGTTGTCACTTTGATAAACAGGTTTGCTTATTGGCTTTCTTTATTTCTTTTGATAAGGATTGTCTTTCCTCCTTTTAAAAAATTATGTGGACTTTGTGTGTATGTTTTCAGGGCAGAAGCAGGGGTGTTGTGTGTGGAGGTGCTGGAGATTGGACGCAGGGCCTCATTCATAGGAAGATCGCACTCTGTACTTTAACATCAAGTCGCATCCCTAGCAGATTTTGTGTTTTGGAAGTATAAAACACATAAATAGCTCGTGTCAAAACTAGATAGCTAAATAGCACCTATAAAACTATAGAATCAGCTTGTAGAAATAATGATTCCATATCTTTTTTGATTACCTTATATTGGTTAATAACATTTTTGTTCATTTTTATTCCATTTCAGTGTTTCTTGGTATAAAACTAAGCAGACTTTCTATCCATTCCCCTTTCTCCTTTCCTAGATGAAAACCATGAATATGCTCCCTTCCATCTAGCTTCTTCCCATCTTGTCCAGTTTGGGTTACAGCCTTGAAGTTCATGAACACCAACCCATTAACTTTCTCAGCTTCTCTCTTCCTGTAATTCTCTCTTTTTTATATAAATAATATCTTTATTCAAGCACTATGATTACAAACATGATTGTAGTTGGGTTTCAGTCATAAAAAGAATACCCCTCTTCACCAGTACAACATTCCCACCACCAGTGCCCCCAATTTCCCTCTTCCCCCCATCCCCTGCCTGAATGCAAGAATCAAGACAGTCATTCTACTTCTCTCACTCATTAACATTGTCATGATAGTTGTTAGTGTGGCTATTTATCTAACTACACTCACCACTCTTTGTGATGAACTTCATATCATGAGTCGGTCCTTCCCTCATCTCTATTGTTTCTGAGCATTATTACAGTATATCTTTTACTTTTCTTAAAACCCATAGGTGAGTGAGGCTATTCTATGTCTGTCTGTCTCCCTCTGGCTTATTTTACTCAGCATTAGTTTCCATGTTCATCCATGTATAGGAATATTTCATGACTTCACCTCTCCTGACGACTACATAATATTCCATTGTGTATATGTACCACAGTCTCTTTAGCCATTCATCTGGTGAAGGGTATCTTGATTGTTTCCAGAATCTGGCTATTGAAAATAGCGCTGCAATAAATATAGGTGTGAGGAACACAAAAACACAATACAAAAATGCCTCCCTCCTGTAATTCTCAACCCATGGTGTGATCATACTAAAGTAGATCCCAGCCAGTCCTTATCTATCAGTAGGCTATTTCTGATCTTTAACCAGTTATACTTTAGAGAGTCATCTCCAGCATGTGTTTTTTTTTTTTTATATATACA
>PVKC010040893.1:0-12269 GCA_004027635.1 Crocidura indochinensis | reverse complement strand
CCCCCCGAGTGAGACATTCTTGAGTGATATGGTCAGTGTGTTAGAGATCAACTGTGACAGGTCACATGTTCAGACTTTTCTGTGGTGTCAGTGTCTCCAAAGGAAAGATTCTCTGGAGTAAGCCATCTGCTTTGGGCTCTCCTGTATCTTCCCATTCAGGCATCTTGTCTCTCTACTCCCAGAATGCCCCAACGCTCACCTTCTTTCTTTGATTTGAGTTTCTATAAATCCTGGAGCTTACTTTGAGGGAAAAGACTCACTCACTTAAAAAGGTAATGATAGTGGTTTCATGGAACCCTCATAAATTCCTGAATGTATACATTCCTGGTCTTCAGAGCCTTAACTTAATTACCACTTTATAACAACTTCCCCATAAAGTTTTGTCTTTATGGCACACTGAAGGAAATCTGGAAGTTAAAACACCCATGATAGATCACAAGACAGATACTAGTGGAATGAGCCTTGGGTCCCAACGAGTCTAACCTGATTCCAGAAGTTCTCTTCTTAGTCTGAGCTGTCATGGATAGCTAACTATAGCTGTCATGTTTAGCATAGAAAGCTCCAGAATTTTTATTTAGACAACTTCCTGAGCTTAGCAAAAGTTCAGGTTACCATTATTAGAAATAAAACCACTAGGCATCGTGCCCTCCTTGTCTTGAGACACTTAAGCAGATGTAACATGATATAATGTATAAGGTATTCTTAATCAAAGTACTTTGACGATGAGAAAATATCCAAGAAACCCAAAATGGAAGGCATACCTCAGAATAGTGCTCATCAGTAGTGTTAAGGAAAACAAAAACAAATTGAGGGAAAATTGAAGAATTGACACAACTGGAAGATTATAAGGAAAAAAGTCAAGCAAATTATTATTAGAACATGTAAAGGCTTTGGGAGGAAAATTGATGAAATTTAAATACAACCATCTATTCATGTGAATACTAACAGTATTAATGTCCTGGTTTTGGTAAATGAACTTTAGTTATCTAAGCTGTTAACACAGGTTGAAAGCATTTATCTTAGTTTCCTGTATTTCAATTGCACTATTTCTATAAATGATTTTGACATGGAAAGTTTTTTAGAAAGGCTTTTAGAAACTGAGATCAATATTTAAAGATAAAAAAAACAAGTGGCTCAGCTATTCAGTAACTCAACCAGATCAATCAAATGGTAGTTATTAATAGTAAAGGAAGGAGGATGAATATTAACTCACTGTTAATTTTAACCTCTGTCACTGACTCTCTCACATTCAAATTTATATGTTAGAAACATTAATTCTGAGCTAAACTCCCATTTCTACTAATAACCTTTACACTGAAAGGAAGTAAACTTTATGTTAAAAAAAGTAATGTAAAAATTTATTTTTAAATTATGAAATTAGGGAGGCCAGAGACATAGCACTGGGATAGGGCAATTGCCTTGAATGTAGTCTGCCCAGGTTCAAGCCTCAGCATTCCATAAGTCTTCCTGAGTCCGTCAAGAATAATTCCCAATTACTTCCTGCAGTCCAGGGAAGGGGAGTGTTTCAGGTGGATGGACAACATACTTTACATGTGGAAGTCCTGGGTTCAATTCCTGGCACTGCACAGTCCCCTGAGTCACCATCAAGACCATCTCCTAAGCACTAAGGCAAATCAGGAATGGTTTCCAAGTACACTTCAGATGAGACTCAAAAACCAAGATTGCAAAAAAAATATGAAGTACATATATACTTTGTGTGTGAGCATCAAATTGATAGAGATTTTTGAATTTTAAGTAATGTGTTTTTGTTTCAGAGCCACATCTGGTGTTTCTGAGGCCTATTCCCAGTTCTATGTTTTAAAAGTGATACCTAGATCTTGGCTATTACAGAAGGCCATCATACTGAGTTACATTTTTCTCTGCTTTCACCTCTATTTTACCTAATTACAGTGACAAATTAAGTTTACTTCTGTAAGGGTGACCAGTAATTTTGCATAACCACAAAGGTGGAATTCTTCCATTAAAGAATTGTAGATTGTGCTCCTAATGGCTTTTCAGAGGTCAAGAGTCTTGTCACTGGCTCTTCTTTCTCAAGAGTTTGTCTCTAGTGACCAATACTGTCCTTGCAGGAATCTTCCATTCTTGCTAGCCTATAACCTTTATCCTATAATCTCTGCGGATATTGGGTGACTATAACAATATAGTAACTGTTAGTGAACCAATCAAAACAAAAATAATCCCAGGAGCAATAGTTGCATCTTCTAAAACTAAAGGCCTTGGGCCAGTTTGTCTGTTTGTTTTAAACCCAGAAAGAGAAGGGAGTTAGTTATTCCATCACATTTCCTCAGAACAAAGCCTGCTCTATAGGGTAGCTGTCATAAATAACTTTAGCTAGTCGCCTTTTGGCCCTCAGGCCCTCCAGTGCTGAAGCCAGAGTAACTTGACTGACTGATCTAGGCCCATTCAGGTGAGACTCTTATCAAAAAGCAAAGGCCAAATCTAGGACAACTGAGGCTCGCTTATGTGATAAGGACTCGGGACTTCATGAGAATGCAAATCTCAGGGAGAGAAGAAAGGGACCTACAGTTCCAGAATGCTGTTTTTGACTCTCAAGTGAAGTACCCCCATATCTCAGGTTCTGCTTGAAATGGTGGTGGACTCAGCCAAACTCTAGTACTGGCAACATTCTGTGTGCAGCCCGTGATTCCCAGGGTGCCCTGACAAACCCTCAGGAGAGTTACTGACCTCAGGCTTGGCTGCCTGAGTCCTATGACTAGGGGCAATAGGGCAAAAGTAGGGGCAGAGCTCTGGCTCCTTAGGCAGAGTGGGAACACCAGAGGGAAATGACCAGAGACAAGGGCAACAGCCTACTATGGTGAAGAGGCTCTTCCAGCTGCCTGTTTCATGCTTTTTTCTTCCTAAAATGGCTAAGAAGAATGAGCAAATAATGAGGCACCTCCATCAATGTCCCCCTAATGTCAGAAACCATTGGAAAAGGGGGAGTCTGGAAGCACGTCTATCCAGACTTACAGGAGGGACCTTAAAGGTGCCTCTCCTAATTGAGACCAATCACTTCTCAACACTTCTTGCTATCACATTGTCCAGGGTTACAGAGGTTTCTCTGGGTTTCCAGAATAAGGGAAGTGGAAAGTTGACCCTAACCCATCTACTACTTCATCAAAATTGGTCAAACTTCAGCTCCATTGGAGAGAAGGGAGAAGAACTCACTAGAACTTTCCAGATTCCAGATCTGACCAGAGAAATGGAGCAGGCAAAGAGAGAGAAAACAGGCAGCAAACCAAAAGACAGACATATTTGTTGGCTTGGATCAAATTGCAAGATTTCACCACCTGTTATCAGATAGTGACAAAACTCATATCTTCTATCAGATAGTCATTAAATTGGTGCTGGAGGGACCAGACTGGGGGACTGGACCAGTGTCTCTGCAGAAAGTCCATTTGCTCTGCACTGGTTCCCCAGGGCTGCTGATACTGGTTGCTGAGACTCTGAGTCCACGATGTCCACAGATTTGTCAATGAGAACATTTCCACAGCTAGTGGGTCATTCATTGGTCTTTGGTGCCAAAAGAATTGCACAGCAGAGCTTAGCTTATGAAAAGCAGGTTTATTTCTCTCTGGGCCAAGGGTAACAACTGCTCTTGCAGGAGAAACTAGAACCATCTACCAAGGTGTCCGGGTCAGTTTCTCAAAGTGGCGCACCTGTATACACTTTGAGAAATATATATATTTATATATATATATATTTATATCCTGTCATCTCAGCAAGTCCAGGAGATGATATAAGACCTTGTTTTGGCCCTAAGGAGGTCAGCTCGGGCTAGTAGGGACTGTTAAAAAATCAAAATATCTCAGCTTGATTTTCCTGCCCTTAAGAAGGAAGAGAAATAATCCAAAGTAGAAAAAAAGGCAACCCAGAAGTTGGGCACAGCAGACACTGTGTCCTTCCTGAGCTGGGAAAGGGCTCTTGACATTCTCTCAGTCAGTAGTGATTGGGGGACAATACAAGATTAGCTATAACGTAATAAGCCTGCGATAACACTAACATTCCTTCTTCATAGGAATCTTGTCTATTATGTATGACTCCTAGAGTTTAATAACTTACTCCTAAAGACCTAAAGACCTGTGTTATTTTGGTTTGCATATGTGAGGTGTTTCACAGAAATATAGAAAAAACAAGTTGCAGTTTGCTAAGATAGTGTATCAGTGAGCTTGCGGTGGTGTTATTTTTAATAGTTTGTCATTCCTGTGGCCATCTGATAAAACTAGAAACTCATAAAATGAAGTCCAGGGTGACAGGCCTCGGAAGTGTAGTTTCATAAGAGCAGACTATTTCAGGGCTGTTTTGAAAGGAAGTGTAAGTAAGAGCTGTCTGCTAAATTTAGTCTGGGAGCTCGCTGGGCTTCTCCATGTAGTTGCTGTTGATTTTAGAAGAGCTCCTTTGATTAGAATGGGGACATGGATTATGTTTGTGTGTGCGTTAGGGACAGCCTCTACCTATGAAACATCTCTGAGTATGACCTTTTGTACATGTATATGTATATACACATGCAAGTTTCTGGTCAGTATATGTGTGACATTATAGTCTTTATGTCTATACATAAGAATAAAAACTTAATTAAATTGTCTAGATAGGGGTCAGTGATAGCACAGTAGGTAGGGCATTTGCTTTGCATGTAGCTAGCTGACTTAGGTTCAATCCTGGCATCCCATATTGTCCCCTGAGCCTGCCAGGATTAACCCCTGAGCACAGAGCCAGGAGTAATGCCTGAGCACTGCCGCGTATAGCCCGAAAATAGACAAATAATCTACATAGTATATCAAATGCAATTTTTATACCTATGAACACTTCCTAAAACAATGATTTTAATTGTATGTAATTGCTTTCTCAAAACATTTTATGATAAACATATATAACAGAATTGTCCCCCTTTTGGGGAAGGGTTGTTTTTTGGGCCACACCTGCTGGCACTCATGGGTTGTTTCTGTTAGGTTTGGGGGACCATATGGGATGACGGGATTGAACCCTAGTCAGTGTGCAAAGCAAAGATATTTTTTTTAGAAAGTACATGTCTCTCAAAGTTTACAAATTTATAGTAATTCTCAGTTACACATTTGTTTTAGTATTCATTATTAAAAATATCTTGTAGGGGCCATAGCGGTGTTGCAAGCGGTAAGGCTTGCCCGCGCTAGCTTAGGATGTACCACAGTTCTATCCCTGGGTGTCCCATATGCTCTCCCAAGCCAGGAGCAATTTCTGAGCGCATAGCCAAGAGGAACCCTTGAGCATCACCAGGTATGGCCCCAAAGCCAAACAAACAACAAAAAATCTAGGGTAATGGATATATCTCATTGTAGAGTCTCTACATGCACATTGAACTGCATAGTTAGTATAGCAGAAGCAGCATTAGATGATATGTATAAACTATTAGTTGCTGGGGGCCAGAGAGATAGCACAGTGATAGGGCATTTGCCTTGCATGCGGCCAATCCAGGACAGTTGGTGCTTCGAATCCCGGCATCCCATATGGTCCCCTGAGCCTGCCAGGAGCAATTTCTGAGCACAGAGCCAGTAGTAACCCCTGAGTACCACTGGGTGTAACCCCAAAACAACAACAATAACAACAACAAATAAACTATTAGTTATTATGTATAAACATAGTTGATTGTTTATAAAATACGGGTCAGAGACTGGAATGATAGCACAGCAGACAGAGTACTTGCCTTGCATATGGCCGACCCAGGTTTGATCCCCATCATCCCAGATGACCGACTTCCTTAGCACTGCCAGGAATAATTCCTGAGTGCACAGCTAGAATTCCTGAGTGCACAGCTGAGCAACACCATGTGTGACCAAAAAAATCCAAAATAAACCCCAAAAATAAAGTCTTGTGTTCTCAGAATTACGTTTCCAGGTTATATTGCTTGGAACAGGATCTCTCTTGGAAGATGTGTCCAATATCCTAGGTATCTTGAGAAAGGTGCTGGGAGAGTATATAATTTTATAGACTTACTGCTGCCCCCTGGTGGTATTCGTAGTCCAAAATTACAACTATATTCTCTTTATAACTTGAGCCTGAGTTCTGAGTGACTTCCAAGGGTTACGGATAGGGAACATCTCTTGTAGGCAGCTGAACTTTGGTGCTGCTAATCATTGGTCAGTTGACAAAGAAGCTCAGCTAGGGTGGGCCCTGGAAATTTGTGATCAAATAGAACAAAGAAGTCATGATCATGATCAGTGGTGATTGGAGAGAAGCTAATGATGATATTCATTTTTAAGAGTCAGCGTATTGCTGTCACCTTTAAAAAAATATACTTTTTTAATGGAGATAAAAGGGGGCCGGTTGGTGGCGCTGGAGGTAAGGTGCCTGTCTTGCCTGCGCTAACCTGGGACAGACGGCGGTTCGATCCCCTGGTTTCCCATATGGTCCCCCAAGCCAGGAGCGACTTCTGAGCGCATAGCCAGGAGTAACCCCTGAGCGTCACTGGGTGTGGCCCAAAAACCAAAAAAAAAAATGGAGAGAAAAGTAGGAAGGAATCAGGCTGGAGCAATAGCACAGCAGTAGGGCATTTATTTGCCTTGCACGCAACCAATCCAGGATAGACAATGGCTCAAATCCCAGCATCCCATATGGTCCTTGAGCCTGCCAGGAGCGATTTCTGAGCCTAGAGCCAGAAGTAACCCCTGAGCACTGCCATGTGTGACTCAAAAACCAAAGGAAAATAAAAGGTAGAAAGGAATTGTGCTTGCTTTCCTGGAAAGCCTTGATTGATTCTCTGTACCTCTAGGAACCAAGTAAGGAGGCAGACAGGGGGGACCATGTTTGAGAGACAAAGCAGAACATGGTGGGAGTGTGGAGAGCGCCTTCAAGGCCCAGACTGCCAAAAGTGCCCTCCATGTAGAGGTTAGCCCTTTGGATGCTCTGCAATCTTAAAATAATTTGAACGTAAGTAACTATCAACATAAGTATTAGAAATTTATTTTGGGAAATAGACTTAACTTGCTTTCCCTTATCTGTAAATTGTTACTAATTTTGAACCATGGTGTTTGTCCCCAGGGTCATATTCCTTAAATTAGTTTTTCTTTTACCTCGGTGAGTTAAATTTCTTTTTAATAAGTGTGGGTTGGGAAGACACTCTGTAGACGACTCTTTTTCACCGAAATGGAGAAGCTTTCATTATGCAGCTCATGACTATTTCTAATCTCACTGAGCTACAAACAAATTTAACTGTGGATTAACGTTTACGCTTTTTTTAATATTAACCAAGAAATTGTTCTTTTCTTTCAGCCTGCTATCAGTCACCAACACTAGGCAATCCTGAATTTAAATGACCATAGGTATACCTAATATTAGTTCCCGTTTAATTTTAAAACTTAATTGAGAAGTCACTCAGAAAATGTAGCCATATTTCTGAATAAAATCACACACCCGAGACATTTTTCAGTGCTGAATAACAAGATAGAAGTAGCTTAGAAACGCAATACTAAGAATCCTAGACATTTTAAAGCTATATGAGATAAGGGGAAACTATATTTGAAATCTGAACTTCCTTAGAAACTTTATTTTTCCATAGTTTTAAAGAGATAAACATCATTTATTCCAATAGCAGAACTATCCCTAATAAAGCTACAACTGTAAAAGGTTGTATAGAAATTTTCTTCTGGGGGCCGGGTGGTGGCGCTGGAAGTAAGGTGCCTGTCTTGCCTGTGCTAACCTAGGACAGACCGCTGTTTGATCCCCCGGTTTCCCATATGGTCCCCCAAGCCAGGAGCGACTTCTGAGCGCATAGCCAGGAGTAACCCCTGAGTGTCACCGGGTGTGGCCCAAACCCCCCCCCAAAAAAAAAACGAAAACAAAAAACAAATTTTCTTCTCTCGTTGGGGGAGGGTATATTTTTTCCTACTTATTTTAGGTTCTCTGATTTGCTGGCTAGGGCCCCATAAATAAAATTGTTAAAGAGATTAACCAGCAAGAAACAATGAGGTTTATTCAGGTGGATGGCATTAACACATGGGGACACAGTCATGAGCTCAACATAATGATCAGAGCTTGAATTTATATAGAATCCTAACAAAAACACAAAGTGTTTTGAACAGTGGCAAGACTAAAGGGCAATCTTTGGGCTTAAAGGAAACATGAGAAGGTAAACATGAGAAGGTGAAAAAGTGAAAAAGCACAAACTTCCAAGAGTGGATAAGAATCTATGTTAGTAAGTTTTGCTATGTGCAGGTTTGTTGGGGTGATAAAGACTGACTGGCAGAATCTAAAGGCATCTCTAGTGATTAATGTCTGTCTGTCCTTTAAGTGGAGGAGAGTGGAAATCCTTTGACAAATCTGTCTTACTTGTAAGCAAACTGGGGCGTGGGTGGGGGCGAGATGGTGAACCTATCTGTTTCTGCTGCAGATTCTTGGTTTTGGCTTGAAAGAATCTTTTTTCCACTGTTATATATTTCGGTGTTTGCATGTGCACACTGCCCCCCCCCCCCATTCCAAGAACACTGTCTTTGGACTTTAGTGACTCCTGTAGTCAGGGACAAAAGTACCTGGATGGAGGGGCCAGAGAGAAGGTGGTAAAAGCAGCTAAGTTGCTCTCTTTGCATGTTGCAGACCCAGATTTGATGCCCAGCATCCTGTGTGGTACTCTGAGGTCCCTCTGTGTGCAGAGCCAGGAATAAGACCTGAGCATTGTCTGGTGTGCCCCATATCCACACACACACCAAAAAAAAAAAAAAAAGGAAACAGAAAGAAGGGAGGGATGGAAAGAGGGGGGAGGAAGGAGGGAGAGAAGGGGAAAGAGAGAGGGAGGGAGGGAAGAAGCAGCACAGTAGAATAGGATGGGGGGGGGATCAGCAAGGAAACTTGGCTGAAAGGAGACCAAGGTAAAAGGAAAGTTGAGAAAAGAACATTTTAGAATATGGCATTGATGTTCCTTGAAAACAGAATAGTAAAAGCACATTCTCACCCACTTCTCAAGCCATTGATATTTTTCCATAGCTCTTGTTTACTTTTCGGGTGCGTGCTATCATTTTTATTCCAGCTGAACAAAGCAGTAAAGTAGTAAAAGTAAAGTAGTAAAGCATTTTAAAAGCGAATAAGAAAGAAAGCAATGGAGAGTGTGTGATGGAAATAAGTCAATGTTCATTTTTGCCAGGCCTCTTGGGCCAGATGAGATCACTGTTATACTCATGAACTTGACAAGAGAGCCAAAGGAATCTGGAAGCATTGATTATGTCTTAATGTTCTTGAATGCTGGTAGAGTTAGTCTCTGTCCAAGAACTTTGGAATAAGTAGGTAAATATTAAAATAATTGAGCTGCTTTTGAGCTTTGAAAGGCAGTTAACTAGCTGGATAAGAATAGAACATATTCGAGTTTCAGAAATTGGATTCTGTGAAGAATGAAACCAGAGGGAAAAAACTATAGTGATTAGTTGTCATTTAGAGCTATGCAGTACCTTATTGTGACGACAAGATAGTTTTTGAATGATCTTTGTTTTTTGGCAGTAGACTGGTTAGATGAACATTGAAGAAAATATAGACAATAGACTTAGTATTTATTATTCTAGTGTTTTATAGGTTTTGCTTTAAAATGATGGAATATATTTGAGGCTGAATTTTTTATGCATGTAGGTTCGAATTTCAGCTTTATCTTTGTTGTGGCTTGGCTCATATCCTGGGATTGTTTTATTTATTTATTTTTTGAAGAATTTAGGAACCTAATTACACCCCAGAGCAAAAAAATCTAATTATATTGCAAAATCTGCAAGTTCATCTCATACTTAAAGCTAATGTAGGAAGCATCTGTTTTTAATTTTGCCATCTAGCCTGTATATTTAAAATCAGAGAATTTGCTGGAAAAAATTAGCCCTTTTCTAAATATAAGTAATTTGTGTTTATTAGAGTAATTCAGATATACTGAAAAAATAAGCAAAAATTTATTTTATCACTCCTACACAAGCATTTGATAACTTTATCACATCTAAGGCTTTCTCTTCCCCTTTCTATTTGTAATATATGTGTATTTACAAAAATGTATTCATTTTCTTTTATAACTTGTTTGACAAATCTAGGAATACAAATACAGGAATAGAAATATATATAAATACATAATTTATTTTATAATGATAAGCATTAATTATTAATAAGTACTACATGGGCTTTTATACTCTTATGTAATGCTTTATTTAATCAGTTGTTGCTATAAAATTTCTAAGTGCTTTATGAGTTTTGATATAATTCTTATAATTTTGGGAAGAATGGATTTGGTTTGAGGGCCTCACCAACTGGGGTCAGGGTCTACTCAAGGCTCCATTACTGAAGGATGCCCCTAGCATTGTTTATAGGAGGACCATGTGTTATTACATATGTAGTTGAGGATTTCTGTTTGCAAAGTGTGTTCTTAGCCATTGAGTTTTCTAGCCAGCCCTGCCATAGTTGTTCTGGAATTTTCTGTTTACTGAATATTTATGTTCAGTCAGGAATGAAAATGAAAAGTGGAATTTGACAGTCCTGCTGGTGGTGGGACTATTCTTGAGATGTGAGACATATTTCTATTTCATACTGTCGAAGGACAACAGAACCATGAGAAATAATATATAATGAACATAACTGGTTTTATATCATATTTACTCAGTTTACCGGCCAAAATTAATCTCTACCATGATGGAACATTGAGAACTGCCTACACTGGAATATCATGGAGTGGGATGAGATAATAAATAAATAAAAATGGGAAGCTGTCAGTCAGGAAGAGTAGAACAAATACATTTCAAAGACTGAATATGTCAACATTCAAATAAACAAGACGAGTTAATGTTGGTGCTCTGTGGCAGAAATACTAATATGTAGAATGTAAAAGTTGTCACCACGTGCTCTCCTCTTCTAATAGCTTGAATCTGATAGGTTAGGTAGGTCACAGGCAAATAAAATACTTTCAACAAGTCTTTTCTTTCTTGTATTTGAGCAAAATATACATAGTTCAAGAAGTTATTTTTTAGGAATGATAATTTAATTTTCAACACAGGGTTGGACTATGGAATTGTGAACATTGTGTGTAGTAGCAAATCAAACTGAAGGACAATTTCAAAATTAAGGCATTAGATGTAATATAAAAATTTGTCTGCTATAAATCCAAAGAAATTTATTTACTGTTTACCCTTTCTATTTAGCATTTTTCTTCAAATGAATATAATTTTATGAATTCTGTCCATTTAACTCTTGACATGGTAAATTAGGGGAAAAATGCAGCTAACTAGATTGCCTTGGATAAAAGTATTTAGGATCTGTCCAAATGGAGGTAAGAAAGAATTAAACACCAACCTCCTGGGTGTTCGATAGCCTGCATTGCTTTAAAAGGTCCATTTAGTTATTACTTTAATGAAAAATTCTAGTAGAAGTAAAGGCCTTTATCTGGACTTGAAGTGTTATGAAAAAGTAGTATTATCTATCTCTTGATTTATTTTCCTTTTTAGGAAAGTACCTCTAGGCAGTTTCTTGTTATAGCCTGAGCTAAATATTACTTGCTCACCAAGTAATATTTTTTGATCTTGCATTTAGTTGATTACATAAGCTAGGAGAAGAAAAATATGTATATTTACCATATTAATTTTTATATATATAAAATTAATAAAGTAGGCATTTCAGCTTACTTATCCTTAGAAGACTAATTAAATATCAACCACTTCTCTCAGTTGCCATTATCAGCTATAGAAACATCTGAACATTACTGACATGCTAGCTATGTTTTACTAATCTCAAATCCTTTGTGCCTTTAAAACAAATCATAAAAATTCAATTCAGTTCTTAATTTCAAACTATATATTTAAAGAGCCAGAGATCTAGTACAGTGACTAGGGCATTTGCTTTGCACATAGCTGACCTAAGTTTGGTCCCCAGTACCATGTATGGTCCCCTGAGCTTACCAATAATGGTAAAGAATACAGAAACATGTATACAGCCCCAAGAGTAGGCCCTGAACACAATCAGATGTGGCCCCCAAACTAAAAATTAATTAATAAAAGTTCATTGATATTTCAAAGATGAGTAAATTTATGCCTATTACAATAACATGTCATATTATTACTTTGCTGTGTTACTAAAAGCACTATCAGGAATATGTAAATCCCCTTGTAGAACAAGCAAATAAAAATAAAAAATTTGTTTTAGGAGAATAATTCACTGAATGATACAAAAGAATTATAGCTCAATCTTTTGAACAGTTTGTGGATAGTTTTATTGTTCATTTTATGGTATCCTAGTTGTTGAAAATACGTTCAGCATGTAATTTTTTGTTA
>PVKC010040891.1:0-12251 GCA_004027635.1 Crocidura indochinensis | reverse complement strand
ACACCACAGAGAATGGCACACATCACAAAGAACGAGAACAAACAGTGTTGGCGGGGATGTGGAGAGAAAGGAACTCTTATCCACTGCTGGTGGGAATGCTGTGTAGTTCAACCTTTATGGAAAGCGATATGGAGATTCCTCCAGAAACTGGAAATCGAGCTCCCATACGATCCAGCTATACCACTCCTAGGAATATACCGTAGAAACACAAAACTACAATACAAAAACCCCTTCCTTACACCTATATTCATTGCAGCACTATTTACCATAGCAAGATTCTGGAAATAATCTAGATGCCCTTCAACAGACGAATGGCTAAATAGGCTGTGGTACATATACACAATGGAATACTATGCAGCTGTCAGAAGAGATGAAGTCATGAAATTTTCCTACACATGGATGCACATGGAATCTCTCATGCTGAGTGAAATAAGTCAGAAAGAGAGAGAAAAACACAGAATGATATCACGCATCTATGGGTTTTAAGAAAAATGAAAGACATTCTTGAAATAACAATAATTTTCAGACACAAAAGAGAAAAGAACTGGAAGTTCCAGCTCACCTCATGAAGCTCACTACAAATAGTGATGAGTTTATTTAGAGAAATAACTTCATTCTGAACTGTCCTAATAATGAGAATATATGAGGGAAATGGAGAGCCTGTCCAGAGTACAGGCGGGGGGTGGGTGGGAGGAGGGAGATCTGGGACAATGGTGATGGGAATGTTGCACTGGTGATGGGTGGTGTTCTTTACATGACTGAAACCCAAACATAATTATGTATGTAATTAAGGTGTTAAAATAAAAAAAATTATAAAAAAAATTCCATGAGTACTACAGCAATAAAGACAAGCACCACATAATAACCACGGTACTAAAATGAAGACATAACAGAGCACAAAAAGGGAAAAGGAAAAAAGTAATTGGAGACAACAACTTCAATATCCAAACCCAAATAAATAAATCAAAATATAAATAAATAAATAAGATTATTTTGTGCTTTTTTTATAGTGATCTTATTTAAACTTTGAAACAATTAGTCTGTTGTATGGATATGAATTAAAATAGAATAAATATCTTGATATCCATCAAGTTAATATTAGATGCCTATTATTATTGTGCATGTAAGATAAATCTAAGAAAGCTGCTCTGATTTATCTTATTAATGATATAAACTCAACAGGCAGTACCAAATGACTGCACTTCTGTGAGAAAAAAAAGGATATCTAAGAACAAGGATATCTGAAGATTCTACCATGAGCATTTGGTGGACCATGGAGTCATTGTGAAATACAAAGGCACCAATGGGTTACTTTGAAAAGAGAGATGAAGAATTCTGCTGCCAATTTACAATATTCTTATTGAAAGAAATATAAAAGCATAATGTAAGAGGATGGAAAATGGAAAGCTTTTGGTTCTAGAGAGAGCAGTTATAGACAGTGCAAAAAGCTTAGATAGAAGAGTCATTGCTAACTTTAAGGATGTTTGTTCTTTTCTGTGGCACTAGGGGAGGAAAGGACAGATATCAGCAACTCTTAGCTGTGGTTTTAGTATTTCATTCTCATAGCTTTAATTTGTCTATAAAGTAGAGAAGGCAAGGACAGAGGGACCATTAAGACTTGAGGAGACTAGAGATAATTTGAAATATTTAATTGCGTGGTCTGGGAGAAAATGACAAATAGAAAAAACATACGAGGGTTACAAGTGATGTTGAGATTATGTTTTGGGGCAGTGACCAAGAATAGGTCATCATATCATTAACTTGATTTGTAATTTTTTTTATCGGCATGTGACAGGATAGGCACAGGCACAAATTGAGTAGAAAAATGTGTATTCCTCAGAGTTCATTTTTTTATCTGATGGGTATGATAAGAAGAGAAAAAAAATCAGTGTTACTGGCAAAGGGCCTGTAAAAACAGACTTTAGAATATAAAAAGATAAGGATTCTATTAAAAGATATGTGGGTACAAGTATAGATGTCAGTATGAGTCTGGGGGTATTTCCTGACCTAACTATTCAATGTGGTGATTCTCAGTCTTGCAGTATTGGGGTGGAGTTGGAATGAGGACAAACTGTATTGTTCCTGAGATGATGTTCAGGGTCCTTAGACATGTCCCACTTTTTTTTTTCTTTTAGCTATTTCTTGTGCCCTTTAAAAGTCTTTTTGGGCCAGAGAGATATCATGGAGATAAGGCATTTGACTTGCATGCAGAAGCATGATGGTTTGAAGTCCGGAATCCCATATGGTCCCCAGAGCCTGCCAGGAGCAATTTCTGAGCAGAGAGCAAGGAGTAACCTGAGTGCTGCCAGGTGTGAACCCCTCAAAACAAAACAAAACAACAGCAACAAATAAAATAAGTCTTTTAAACTTGAAAGCTTGATTGGTTGAAGATCACCAGTGGATGGGTGACACTATATTTAAACTTCAGAATCTTATATTTTCTTTATTTTTATCTCTTAGAAGATATTCTATCAGTGGCTATATTATGTATCCCTTTATATTACTTACTTTATAACTTACTAGTAGCTAAACTTGTAAGATAAATTACAAACATCAAGAATAATGTTGCTGCATTGAAGAGAACAGTAAGATGATTACCTTGCACATGGTACCCAAGTTTGAGCCTCAATACCCCATATAGTTCCCTAAGGCTGCCATGAATGATCCCTGAGCACAGAGGCAACAGTAAGTTATTATATATCCAGGAGTACCCAAGAAGGTTAGTAAAGTTTACAAAAAGCCGATAACGAATAATGAAATGCAAGTATGAGTGGAGATGAGAAAGACTGGATTTGCAGTGGGAGACCCCATGGGTTTTAGAAAGAGAATAGAGTATATTTAGTATTTCATGCACTGTCCAACATTTATAAGACTCCTGTGAGTTAAATATTATTTATATTTTATGGATACTGTCACTAAGAATTATGGGTATTAAACAATATACTCAGGCTTAAAGTCAATGAATCATAAAACAAGGATGTGGCCCTACTCAGTCTTATTTTAAAATACTGTATTACCCTCAGTAACACCAAAAAGAATCCGAAAAAACATTCTGCTAAATTTCCTTAGGCTACCCCATATTCTATAAATCATCATATTTCTATTTGTTTGGTTGTTTGCTTATTTTGTGTAACACACCAAATGATGTTCAGAGATTATTCCTGGCTCTATACTGAGAAATTACTCCTGGCAAGAGTATCAGACCAGTGGATTAGAACAGAATATCCAGAGATATAACCACAAATATACTGTCAACTGATATCTGAAAAAGGATCCAATAATCTGAAATGGAACAAAGACAACTTTTCAACAAATGGTGTTGGAATAACTGGATAACCACCTGTAAGAAACTAAACATTGATCCATACCTCACGCCCTACACAAAAATCAACTCAAAATGGATTAAAGACCTGGAAATCAGACCCGATTCTATAAAGTTCATTGAGGAAAAAATAGGCAGAATGCTACAAGACGTATACCTCAAAAAAGTCTTTGTTGATGGAATGCCATTGGCAAGAGTAATAGCATTAAACTTAAACAAATGGGACTACATGGAACTAAAGAGTTTCTGTATGGCAAAAAAGAAAATGTCTAAAGCTAAAAGTCAGCTAACAGAATGGGAAAAAACGTCCATACTCAACACATCAGACAAAGGATTGATATCTAGAATATACAAAGCACTCAGAGAGGTGAGCCCCACAAAACCGAATAAAGCCATAGAAAAATGGGGGAAAGAAATGAATAAACACTTTTCCAAGGAAGACTGGCAAATGGCCAAGAGACACATGAAAACATGCTCACTATCACTCATCATTAGGGAAATCCAAATCAAGACAACAATGAGATACCACCTAACACCAGTGAGGATGGCTCACATTAAAAATAATGGGACCAATCTCTGTTGACAAGAATGTGATAAGAAAGGAAGTCTCATCCACTGCTGGTGAAAATGCTGCCTGGTTCAAACTCTATGGATATCAGTTTGGAGGATGCTTAGTAATCTCAGAATGGAGCTGCTATATGATCCTACAATTGCACTCCTAGGTATCTACCCCCAAGACAGAAGAGCATTTTTCCCAAAGTATGTATGCACTCCACTATTCATAGCAGCATTCAGCACAATCGCCAAGAATTGAAACCAACCCCAATGCCTAACTACAGATCAATGGATCACGAAGATGTGGTATTTATACTCAATGGAATACTACATAGCAGTTAGAAATGATACAATCATGGATTTTGCAGGAACATGGATGGATCTTCAAAATATTATGTTAAACTAAGTGAGCTAGAAGAAGAAGAAGAAGAAGGATAAATACAGAATGAATGCACTTCTTTGAGGTAGTTAGAACATAAACCACATCAACATACAGTAATCCATGAACAAATACAAGGGTTGAAAAGTAAAAACTCTAAACACTGTAGATACCAGCATATAACGAGAAGTGCTCAAATGAAGTGGAAGGAATGCAGCACATAGAAGGGAATACCCATTACAACCCAGAGAAACCAGCAATGATGGAAGCAGCAGGTTTGAGTGAACAGGTATGTAATCAATCTCTAACCAAAAATGTCTAATATAATGTCCTAATATATTTATCCACAAATCAAGTAGCAGAATATAATGGAAACCCCAGATTCCCAGTGCAGTGATTACTAACAATATGCTTTAATGCCTTAATTTCATAAAGTATAAAATAACCCTTCAGCTTCTTTATCAACAAGGGCCCTTGGAAACAAAAGGGTGGACACCTAATTTTAAACCACAACACTCAATCACACCGGTTACCATAAACAGTGCCCATTATGTCAGTTATCTTGATAAAATAGTCTAATTTATCCAGTTCCTTTTGTTTATGTCTTCTATGAGGACCCAAAGCATATGATCATTCAGACCGCTGGAACAGTCAATGGTGCACCAAAGACCTATGTTACAGGTCCCACTCACTGAACATGTTTTTGCAAATCACTAGTACCCTCCTTTTTTTTCTCTTCTGTCTACTTCTTTTTTTCCCTCTCTCCTTTATCCTTCCCCATATATTCAATCTATTAAAAAAAAAGACGCTATCCCAGGTCCCTTCCTAGGATCAACTCAAAGATCAGGACTGCCAACCACAGAAGACGGATGAAAACAACACTGAGGGAACAGAACTTGAAGAACTACGAAGAAAGACATAATCATAAGTTCAATTCCTTGAATTGTGCAGATACCAAGACCTCTAGATACAGAGGGCTGATTTTATCACCCGGGACGGAGCAGAAGTCCTCTATACACCAAAAAAGCACCAAGGGGAGAGCAAATGAACCTGAAAAAGAGTCTACAGTTAATTCCATGACAATATACTTCAAGGGTGGAGAAACCTGGTACCTCTTAGGCAAAGGAAATTCCTTTCTGAATGACCCCAATATTTACTGTGCATCTGTAGGAGGGAAAAAATAGCACAAAACATTTTTTCATTAATATTATTTACTAATCTATTTTTTGTTGACTTCATTGTTGTAGTTTGGCTATTGAAGTGGTTGTCTCCATTTATATTTATTTATTTATTTGTTTTCTTGTTTTCTTTTCTTATGTGCTTAACCACATTTTTTTATCTCAAGACCATGGCTTTTATATGGTGCTTACCCCCCCCCCCTTTTTTGAATACTCACTGGATACTTGACAGTTCTTTATGTACTGTTGTGGTGCTTCACCTTCTTTTCCCCCCTCATCTCTCAAACCAAGGATGAAAGTCTCTAGAAGGACTCCACCCATTTCTGGAGTCCCATTTCCCATTTCCGCCCATTTGACTCTTTTTTCTTTTTTTTCTTTCTTTCTCTTCTCCAGGTTATTACTTTTCTCTTCTTCAAACAAAACCACATAACTGGAACTAACTAGTCCCGCATCCCAATTGGCAGGGGTGGGGGGGTAAGGGAGGTACCAAGACAAACAGGTGTAGGACCACTAAGTAGTTAGCTAGGCACAGAGGGGAACACTTATCCTGGCAGCCCCGGGGGTGAGGGAGGAGCATATAGGAGGTAGGACGGGAACGGAGACAGAGGGAGGATAATTCGGTGATGGGGATTCCCCTGATTTTATGTTAACATGTACCTGAAATATTATTGTCAATGATATGCTAGCCACTATGGTTAAAATAAAAATTATATTAAAAAATTCTCTAGCTGTCATGTGCTCCATAGGAAAAGTACCTCTGAACTTAAGATGCAACAGACGATACTACATAAGGTACTACATACTACACACAACATACTACATACTACATAGGGATGATACTACATAGCGATACTACATAGGATAACCACATTCTATAATCCTCACCACCACATTGCTTAGTGCTCCAGATCCAAACCTCTGCTTAACCCAAAAATCTCCAGCCACTATATAATCCTGAAACCTTTACATAGCAAAGGCCATCCCCGTCAGTGATGAAGAGTCTCAAGAGGCAAACCTGCCAATACCAATACATGAGCCCAATCCTCTTTAACATATTTTAACCATATTTACTTATCCTTCCTTTCTCTTCTCTCTTATTTTTGTTCCCCCCTCTATTCTAAGCCATACTGTAGTCAAGTATTTATCTTTTCTTATGTCAATCAGATCTCAAAAGCTCAGACCCAGCCTATGAGGGTCAGGCCTCCAACATTAACCTAGGAATAGAACACTACTGTCTGTCTTTATGTGGGCCTAAGTTTGAAGATAGTGGACTCCTCTCTGATTGCCAAATCTAAAATATAAACAAACCATGCCTAAACTGTATATAGCCCCTCTTAAGTATTACCCTTCCCTCTTCAGAAATCCCTCGGTTCTCCCCTCCCTCAAACCTAAACCAATAACCTTTCCTTATTTAACCTCCTTTACCCTCAGTTATTAACATATTAGATACCAAGACCGAATTCCTGCTCCAATAAGCCACCACCAAGTTCCCAAACCAAAGGGACACCCTCCCAGCCCCACATCGCATGCCTTGGCAAGAAATTACAATCAACACACCAGCTGAGTCATGTTTTATAGCCCCTCTTCTTACCCTCCTAGTCGTGGACTGTCGCATGCTACTGAGTCAGCCCCAGAAGGACCCCAGACCAAGGATACTTCCCTCATGGCTACAAATAACTTCGCAAACTTAACAAGACACGATGTGTGATGAAAAACTGTCCTGGATTTCACCCTCCACAAGAATACCTCAAAAGACTCAATGGGGAAGCATATATTGCCTTTATATGTTTAATACCTTCATAATAATACCCCCTAGTCTGTTTATTCCCCAAAAGTAAATTAGCCTTGTATATATTATATATTATATTATATCATATATATCATATCATATATCATATCATATAATTATATTATATTATTATATTGTTTCTGTTATACACAGAAACAAGCTCTTATCTACTAGAGATAAGAACACATACTTTTCATAATACAGGCTCGCCTCCCAAGCTGAACATATGTCATGTGTACTCAACTTAGACTCCATGTGATCGGACAGTGACTGTCTAACTCAGAACCCCATATCTCAGACTGAAGTTGACACAGGTCCCAACAACAGCACCAGGAACCAGACTTCACCTGGGGAAATTCCGAATGCCACCCTGGCACCAACTTTTACCATGGCATCCTGGCATGATGAAACGGCAACAACTTAAGCTTACAGAAGCTGCCCTATCTCACCATCTAGTGGAAGGATACAATTAGGACAACATGTCATCCTTTGCACTAAGCAAAAACCAAAATTGCTATTTACAGAAGACTGACCTTGACAAACACGAACATGAAAGAACCTAGCAAGGGACAAATGAGGAAGTTCCTAGACTAGGCCTCAGCTTCGGATTCATACAAAAAAAAACAAGATCTCTAATCCCAGAGCTCTGAATTTGACAACTGCAACTGAGCAAAACATATGGAACCATGCTGAAAGACTATAGCATAGGTTCTGACCTAGGATTTGAGCAAAGAACCAATTCTACTTATTACAGAAGACTGATTACAACAGCAGTGATGAAACAGAAATCCTATAATTGTAAAAAACAAAATCAAACAAACAAAAAACAAAACAAAACAAAAAACAACTCTCTCCTAGTCTTTGCCCTATGACCTACGCAAATAGTAAGATCTTCAGCTACAGATGTCATCATCCACATCTAAGTGAAAAATCTTCTGGCACCATAAAAAGACTTGGGGGTGTGTAAAAGAGTGAGTATGGAGCCTGTAGTTGTTCCCATGGCAATATGCTTCGAGGGTAAAGAAACCATTTATCTCTTAGGCCAAGGGAATTCTAGTTCTAATTTCCCCAATATTTACTGTGCCTATGCAAAAAAAAAAAAAAAGACCCTACTGCGCTCTGCTGGGGGAACTGTGGACTGAGGGGACTCTTTTTCTGTGCTGCTGTCTTTTCTGAATTCTTGGAGCCCCAGAAGATCACGGCCGCGATAAACCCCAATAAACCCCATCACAACACTCAGGAAAAACCACACTACTGGCATGACAATGCAGAAAGCTCGTAGGCAAACACTATGCACCGAGAATGAGGATGATGGTTTGGATGACCTTAAAAATCACAACCCTCTGTTTGACCTCTCAGATAAGGAACTTAAAATAGAATTATGGAATATGTTTGTAAAACTCCAAGAAAGTATAGATTGATCAGAACAGAACACAAAGACAGAACTCAGAAAACTCCAAACTGAAATAGTAGGCCTGAAAAACACGGTAGCTCAACTGAAAACCTCAGTGGATGCCCTCGACACCAGGGTATCAGCAGCTGAAGAGAGAATCGGAGTACTGGAAGATGTGATGGACAAAAAATCAACACAGCAGAAGAAATGGGAAAAGAAACTTATGACAAATGATTGGGCAATGGAAAAAGTACCCAAGGAATGTGAACAGATGAAAATTGAAGTCTTTGATAAACCCAAAAGAAACAACATAAGAATCGTTGGAGTCCCAGAGACCCAAGTTAAAGATCACCAGGAAGAATCAACTGTCAAAGACATCATCAAAGAGACAATACCAGAGTTAATGACTACGTGCAATCAAGTCCTGCATGTCCGAAGAGTACCCGCCAAAAGAGACCCAAAGAAAAACACCCCCAGACACATCATTGTTACAATGACAAATCCTACAGATAGAGATAGAATACTGAATGCAGCAAGATCAAAAAGGGAAATTATATTCAAAGGAGCATACCTAAGACTTACAGCAGACATGTCACAAGAAACTCTCAAGGCCAGATGACACTGGTGGGATATTGTGACAACACTGAAAGAAATGAATGCCTCACCGAGAATATTGCACCCAGCCCGACTGATGTTCAGGTTTGAAGGAAGAATACATAGCTTCATGGATAAACAACAGCTTAAAAACTTCACAGAAGATAAGCCAGGCTTAAAGGAAAAACTGACAGGTCTACTCTAAGTCAAGAGAGACCAACAAACACAGGAAACTTATCTACAAAGATGACATCAAACCCTATAACAATCATCTCCCTCAATGTTAATGGACTTAATTCACCAATTAAAAGACACAGAGTGGCAAAGTGGGTCAAAAAGTTGTAACCAAACTTCAGCTGCCTGCAGGAAACCCATTTGAATAGACAGAGCAAACATAGACTCAGGATCAAGGGCTGGAGGAAGGTCATAGAAGCGAACAATACCTTCAAAAAGCTGGGGTGGCCATATTAATATCTGATGATGTCAACTTTATACTCAGAAAAGTGGTAAGGGACAAAGATGGTCATTATGTTCTAATTAAGGGATATGTGCAACAGGAAGATATCAGACTATTAAACATATATACACCCAATGAGAGACCAGCAAATTATCTAATACAGTTACTGACAAATTTGAAAGAAGAAATCAATGATAACACAATAATTATGGGAGACTTTAACAAGGCCCTATCAACACTCGTTAGGTCAATCAGAATGAAACCCAACAAAAACATACTGATCCTAAAAGGAGAAATGGAAGAAAGAGAACTAGTATATGTTTATAGGACAATTCATCCCAAAAAACCTGGATACACATTCTTCTCCAATGTACATGGGTCATTCTCCAGGATAGACTATATGCTGGCACATAAAACATACCTCCATAAAAATCAAGTGGATAGAAATCTTGCAAGCTACCTTTGCCGACCACAAGGCTCTGAAATTAGATGTGAACTACCAAGCCACACAGAAGAAAAATATCATCAGCTGGAAAATAAACACCATGCTACTGAACAGCCTTTTTGATCAAATCAAAAAGGAAATCAAAACTTTCCTGGAAACAAATGATAATGAAGACACCACTACCCAGAATCTATGGGACACAGCAAAAGCGGTCCTGAGAGGAAAATTTATAGCTCTACAAGTACACATGAGGAAAGAAAAAGGGGCTTCCCTGAATAACCTAATGACACAGCTCAAAAAGTTAGAAAATGAACAACAAAAGGAACCAAAAATAGGGAGACAGAAGGATATCACAAAGCTGAAAGCAGAACTCAATGAAGTGGAAAACCAAAAGTCAATCCGAAAGATTAACGAAAGCAGAAGTTGGTTCTGTGAAAAAATAAACAAGATTGATAGACCATTGGCAAAACTCACAAAGAAAAAGCGAGAGAGAAATCTGATAACACGTATTAGAAATGAAAAGGGGGAGATCACAACAGATACTGCGGAGATCCAAAGGGTAATCAGAAGCTACTTCGAGAAACTTTATGCTACTAAATATGAGAACCTGGAAGAAATGGAAAAATTCTTGGACACATATAGCCTTCCACATTTAAATAAGGAGGAGGTAGATTATCTAAATGCCCCCATCACCACTGAGGAAATTGAAACTGTAATCAAACATCTGCCCAAAAAGAAAAGTCCAGGCCCAGATGGATTTCCTAATGAATTTTTTACAAATATTTCAAGAGGAGCTACTACCAGTCCTAGCCAGGTTGTTTCATGAAATTGAAAAAACGGGAATACTCCCAAACAGCTTTTATGAAGCTAACATCATCTTGATACCAAAACCGGATAGAGATGCTGCCAAAAAAGAAAATTACAGACCAATATCCCTGATGAATGCCGATGCTAAGATCTTCAACAAAATCCTGGCAAATAGGATCCAATGCTTCGTCAAGAAGATCATACACTACGATCAAGTAGGCTTCATTCCAGGAATGCAGGATTGGTTTAACATCCATAAAACTATCATCATCATACACAACATCAACAAGAAGAAAAAGAAAAATAACATGATCATATCAATAGATGCAGAGAAAGCATTTGATAAGGTCCAGCACCCATTCTTGATCAAAACTCTCAGCAAGATGGGAATAGAAGGAACCTTTCTCAATTTAGTTGAAGCCATTTACCACAAGCCAATGGCAAATATTATCCTTTATGGAGAAAAACTAAAAGCCTTTCCTCTAAATTCTGGTACAAGACAAGGCTGTCCGCTCTCACCACTCCTGTTCAACATAGTACTGGAAGTTCTTGCTATAGCGATCACGCAAGTAAAGGATATCAAGGGAATCCAGATAGGAAAGGACTAAGTTAAGCTCTCATTGTTTGCAGATGACATGATACTCTACCTAGAAAACCCTAAAGAGTCTACCAAAAAGCTTCTAGAAATAATAGATTCATATAGCAAGGTGGAAGGCTATAAAATCAACACACAGAAATCAATGGCCTTTTTATACACTAACAATGATAGGGAAGAGAAGGAAGATAAGAAGGCAATCCCATTCACAATAGCACCACACAAAATCAAATACCTTAGAGTCAACTTGACCAAAGATAGGAAGGACCTTTATAAAGAAAATTATAAAGCCCTGCTCCAGGAAATAAGGGAGGACACACGGAAATGGAAGCATATACCCTGCTCATGGATTGGCAGGATTAACATCATTAAAATGTCAATACTCCCCAAAGCATTATACAGATTTAATTCGATCCCTATAAAGATACCCATGACATTCTTCAAAGAAGTGGATAAAACACTTATGAAGTTCATCTGGAACAATAAACACCCTAGAATAGTTAAGCACTCCTAGGGAAAAGGAAAATGGGAGGCATTACTTTCCCCAACTTTAAACTGTACTATAAAGCAATAATTATCAAAGCAGCATGGTATTGGAATAAAGACAGACCTTCAGATCAGTGGAATAGGCTTGAATTCTCAGATATTGTCCCCCAGACATACAAGTACCTAATTTTTGACAAAGGAGCAAGAAATCCTAAGTGGAATAGGGAAAGCCTCTTCAACAAGTGGTGCTG
>PVKC010040890.1:0-12310 GCA_004027635.1 Crocidura indochinensis | reverse complement strand
TCCAATTTTAGAGGCTACTCATAAATCCTTCCCATTAGGGTCCCTTTCTCAGTAGGCAGCTCACTTCAAGTCTAGCAGGAAAATCCCCTGTCAGCTCCTATAGAGGAATTGTAAGTAGAGATTAAACTTAGGACATGACTCCCTACTACCATATTCTCATAGATAGAAGCAAGTGGCAGGTAATGCTTAAAGCCAAGAGGAATGTATTTTAGAAAATGGTACTACTTACGGTTGAATTTGATGATGTTTTTCACATAAAATAGGCAATATATGTGCATTTATAAACATACATATATGTAGTGTGAGCATCCATACATTGAAATTTTATATATGTATAACCAATGATTGATAACTATTTTCTTTGCCTGAGAAAGACCAGGGTTTGAAGCCCAATAAATTGATTTTTAAGAACCATCAGAATGACCCACCAAGAGAACTGAGCTGAAAGTATCCCTGAACCCACTAGACTTGACCACAAAACAAACAAAAATTTTCATTAGAGTGTCTAGAACAGTAAGAAAGAAAAAAAAATATATATATATATATACTAACAGAAATAGAGTTCCTAAAATACAAATCCTAAATGTTCCTAATTACGATTCAAAGTATAAACTGAATCAATGGAAATTTTTTATGATATAAATATTTTAATATTGAAAATTTTTTAATTTTTTTATATTTTAGGGGAGGCACACCTGGTGGCACTCAGGGATTACTCCTGGATCTGTGCTCAAAAATCTCTCCTGGCTCAGGGGACAATATGGGATGCCACGGATTGAACCTGCATCAGTCCTGGGTCAATCTAGTGCAAGGCAAATGCCCTACCACTGTGCTACCACTCCAGTCTCATATGAAGTATTATAATAAAATTTTCTAGTTAATTTGGGGTCGGGGAGAAAGCATGGAGGTAGAGCATTTGCCTTGCATGTAGAAAGACTATGGTTCTAATCCCAGCATCCCATATGCACCCCCCCCCAAACATGCTTGGAGTAATTTCTGAGCGTAGAGCCAGGAGTAAGCCTGAGCACTGCCAGTGTGACCCCTACAAATTTTTTCTAGTTAATTTAAATTTTTATTTACTCTATATGTTTTGTTTTTTGAAGGGAACAAACCTTTGTTGCCCAGGGGCTGCCATTCACTCTGCACTCAAGGGCCATTTCTGGCAGTGCTTGATGGAACATATAGAATGCCTTGGATAGAGCCCATAGGCTGCATTTAAGACAAAATTATCCTACCCAGTGTGCTATCACTCAGACCCCCCAAAAGTCTACATTTTTGTAATATTTAATCTATTTTATTTCTATGAGTTGAGTTCTTTTGTTTGTTTGTTTGTTTGTTTTGTTTTTGGGTCATACCCGGCCTGGCAGTACTAAGGGGTTACTCCTGACTCATGCTCAGAAATTGCTCCTGGCAGGCACGGGGGACCATATGGGGCACCAGGATTCGAACCGATGACCTTTTGCATGAAAGGCAAACGCCTTACCACCATGCTATCTCCTGGGCCCCATGAGTTGAGTTCTTATAGGATGTATGATACTATAATTGAATTAATATAAAAGTCACACTAACTTGTGTTATCTTTCCAAACTAAAATACTTCCCTGACTTACTATAGAAATTATTGGAGAGTCTGATATAGTATATGCAGTACCAACACCCACTTTTTCAAAGGATGCTTCTATGTAAATAAATTAATTTTTCTCGGGGCCCGGGAGATAGCATGGAGGTAGGGCGCTTGCCTTTCATGCAAAAGGTCATCGGTTCGAATCCCGGTGCCCCATATGGTCCCCCGTGCCTGCCAGGAGCAATTTCTGAGCATGGAGCCAGGAGTAACCCCTGAGCACTGCCGGGTGTGACCCAAAAACCAAAAAAAAAATTAATTTTTCTCCTATTTCTTTTTTATCTCTAACTATTCTTTACCTGGATATAAAATCATACTGGAATACGTATAAGGTATTCTTAAGTTAGCTTATTCCAACTAAGTATTTTTTCATATTGTGCCAGTGAATATATATATATATGATATTTAAGGGTATAAATTCTCAATGAACTAAGTTAATTATAAAATATAAAATAAACATTTTAGCCATAAAGATTACATTTATCAAAATATGTGCAAAGGAAAATTAAAACTTTCATAAATTTAAGAAATGGCTAAAAATTCTATAAAATTAAATATAGTTTTATTGATTAATTTTAATAACCCTCATGTATTTAAGAAGTTAATGCTCCTAAAATTTTTGAACATTCCCTGTACTGCATTAGTATTACTGAAAAATTCATGTTTATTTAGAAAATTAGGATACATTTTTTGAAAGTAGGTTCTTCACATGTAACCAGGACAAAACAAGGTCAAAAAGTATTAGTGTGTGCTGAAATCTAATTACCAATATCCTTATAATTGATCAGACATAAAAAAATATATATACGCCAGTACATCCTGCAATGAAGGAGGTGGATTATGTTATAATGACATATTTCTATTAAGGGGAGTTAAGACCTCAAATACTAATGTACTCATGGCTTATTTTTTAGTCTGACCTCAGGCATCACTTGATGTTGACTCAGGATTCCAGGGTGACTAAATTAAAAAACCCTATTCACTCTACTGTCACTAGAGTATCAGACCAAGATATTCTTTTATCAGGTAACGGATATCTTTTTTTAATTTAAACAACTTGATTACATACATGATTGTGTTTGGGTTTCAGTCATGTAATGAACACCACCCATCACCAGTGCATCATTCCCATCACCAATGTCCCAAATCTCCCTCCTCCCCACCCAACCCTCACCTGTACTCTAGACAGGCTTTCTATTTCCCTTGTACATTCTCATTATTAGAATAGTTCAAAATGTAGTTATTTAACTAAACTCATCACTTTTTATAGTGAGCTTCATGAGGTGAGCTGTGACTTCCAGCTCTTTTCTCTCTTGTGTCTGAAAATTATCATAGCAAGAATTTCTTTCATTTTTCTTAAAACCCATAGATGAGTGAGACCATTCTGCGTCTCTCTCTCTGATTTATTTCACTCAGCATAATAGATTCCATGTACATTCATGTATAGGAAAATTTAATGACTTCATCTTTCCTGACAGCTGCATAATATTCCATTGTGTATATGTACCACAGTTTCTTTCCAGAGTCTTGCGATGGTAAATAGTGCTGCAATGAATATAGGTGTGAAAAAGGGATTTTTGTATTGTATCTTTGTGTTCCTAGGGTATATTCCTAGGAGTGGTATAACTGGATTGTATGGGAGCTCAATTTCCAGTTTTTGGAGGAATCTCCATATTGCTTTCCATAAAGGTTGAACCAGCAGTGGATAAGAGTTCCTTTCTCTCCACATCCCCACCAACAGTGCTTGTTCTCATTCTTTGTGATGTGTCCCAATCTCTGGGGTTTGAGACGGTGCCTCAGTTTTTATTTGTATCTCCCTAATGATTAGTGATGTGGAACATTTTTTCATGTGTCTTTTGGCCATTTGTATTTCTTCTTTGTCAAAGTTCTGTCCATTTCTTCTCCCCATTTTTTGATGGGATTAGATGTTTTTTTTTCTTGTAAAGTTCTGCCAGTGTCTATTTTGGAGATTAGCCCCTTATCTGATGGGTATTGGGTGAATAGTTTCTCCCACTCAGTGGGAGGCTCTTGTATCCTGGGCCCTATTTCTTTTGAGGCGCAGAAGCTTTTCAGTTTAATATATTCCCATCTGTTAATCTCTGCTTTCAGTTGCTTGGAGAGTGCAGTTTCCTCCTTAAAGATGCCTTTAGTCTCAATGTTCTGGAGTGTTTTACTTATGTTTTGTTCTATATATCTTATGGTTTTGGGTCTGATATCGAAGTCTTTCATCTATTTGGATTTAACCTTCGAACATGATGTTAGTTGGGGGTCTAATTTCAATCTTTTGCAAGTGGCTAACCAGTTGTGCCAACACCACTTGTTGAAGAGGCTTTCTTTACCCCATTTAGGATTTCTTGCTTCTTTATCAAAAATTAGGTGATTGTATGTCTGGGGAACATTCTCTGAGTATTCAAGTGTATTCTACTGATCTGAGGGCCTGTCTTTATTCCATATACCATGCTGTTTTAATAACTTTTGTTTTGTAGTACATTTTAAAGTTGGGGAAAGCGATCCCTCTAAAGATACCCATGACATTCTTCAAAGAAGTGGATCAGGCACTTTTGAAATTCATTTGAAACAATAAACACCCTAGAATAGCTAAAGCAATCATTGGGGAAAAGAATATGGGAGGAATTACTTTCCCCAAGACATTTTTTAACTCTAAGATGTTATGAGTGAAGCCTTATTTAACTTTTCCTTTGTTTCTCAATAAAGAGCCAACTTTTGAGATACTGGTTTTAATTTTCTGCCTTTTAACATAGTGAATAAATAGTTTCATCTGTTTAAGTCACCAGATTTTAGACAATTTGTTACTGTAATCATGATTGTCCAGAATTAGGATTTCTATCCAAGTACTCCAAAAATTGGGAACACTATCCAAAGTTCAAAAACTCTCTTAGAAATTTTAACCAGTAAAAATAAGTTTAAAAATACAAGGTAGGGGGCCAGACCAATAGTACAGAGATAGGGCATTTGCCCTGCAATCAGCAGACACAGGAAAGACCTGGTTCTATACCCAGTGTCCATATGGTCCCCTAAGACAGGAGTGATTTCTGAGAACAGAGTCAAAAGTAACCCCTGAGCATCACTGGGTGTGGCCCAAACATCAAAATAAATAAATATGAATATAGATAAAAATGTAATTTATAGTTTACTGTAATTGGGGGCCTGACCCTTATGGGATGGGTAAATGCATAGTCATAATTTTTCAATGATTTTTTATCATTTGAGCTATAATTTCCCTTTTCCAAATATGCCAATTTATAATGCTTTGCTAATGTTATTTTCTTGAAGTGAAAATATATCATTTTTAAGATAATTATATCATGAAAACATTTATATTTATATGTATTAATTTAAAATACATTGTTTAACTATATTTATGACTCATAACATAGTTATAATTAAAATTGAAATTAATATTATGATATATTGACATATATATTAATAATTTTTGTTGTGAACAAGTGAATTAGGAATCTTCCACAGTAGTATTTAAGGTACATAGTGACAATAAATGAGACTCATTTTCACCACCAGTGTTGTCCTACCTCCAACTCTATTCCCAGCATGCATTTCATATCTCACTCATTTTCCAACCAACTGATAGTGTAACTCCTCCCCTCTGTGTATGGCTTGTTGTAGATAGGGTGTCAATTGTGCTGTTGTTGACATGAGTTTAGTGTATAAGTCTAATCATGTTTTATTTCCACTCAATGTTCATATGATGTTTAGTCCTGGTACCAACCATACCCGCCTCAGTTCATGAGTCAGAACAAGATGATTCAAGTTCTGTAGTTCAGTTGGAAGAAGACAATAAAATCAAAACAAAATAAAAGCTAGAAGTCCATCTAGAGGTTATAAATATTAATTTATAAGAAGAAAGGGAAAAAGAAGAAAAACATAATGAAAAACCAACATGCAAACAAAATATTAAAAAAAAACAATAACTACAAAATGTAAAGCACCCACAGCAAAAGAATGACCAAATAATAGCCACTAGAATAAAAGATAAAGAAAAAAAGAAATAAAAAGAGAAAAAAATGAAAAAAGGAAGCAAAAGAGAGGAAAAAGTAAAAGAAACAAAAGAAAAAATGAAGGAGGGCTGGTGTGGTTTCAAGGGTTTGTGTTGTATTTGTTTTTTTCTTTTTGTTTTTGTTTTTTTTTTCCATATGCATAGTAAGTATCAAGGAAATTAGGAAGGGAATTCTCTTGACCTAAGAGATTCAGGGTTTCTCTGTCCTTGAAGCATACTGTCATGGGAATAACTACAGGCTCCATACATGCTCATTTTCAAACCCCAAGATCTTTTTACGATGACAGGAAACTTTCTGCTCAGTTCTGAATGATAAAATCAGACCTCTATAGCAAGAGATCTTGGTTTTTGCACAAGTCATAGGACAAAGTTCGGGTAGAGTCTGTCATTACTGTTCTAGAAGTTCTGTTCCGTATTTATTGTTATAATAAGTCTTCTGTAATTAGTGATCTTGGTTGCTCAGATGCTAGGCAGAAGCCTAGGATAGAATCTTTCATTATGGTTCCAGAAGTTTTACATAGTCACAGTTGTCAAAGTCAGACTTCTGGAATTAGAGATCTTGATTTTTGTATAAATCTTAGGCCTAAGCCAAGGCTAAGGTCTTTCTTATTATGGATAAGTTCTGCCCAGTCACGATTGTCAAAGTTAGTCTTCTGTAGTTATCGATCTTGGTTTTTGCACAGATCAAAAGATGACATGTCTTCTTATTTCATTCTTACCGTGAGGTGATTAGATAGGGTAACCTACTCTTAGACCAAGTTGTTGTTTCTTCATCAGGATAAATATCAAAAGTGGCGCACGTTGGTGGCAGAGTGTAATTAGGAATTTCCCAGGGGGAATTTGTTTCCTGGTATAGTTGCAGGGAGGTGTATTGGCTCTAAATCTGGAATCTGGGTTGGGTTGGTCTATCACTGTCCAATCTCATGGAGTCTAAATTGGGTCCACATATATGCATGTTCAGGGTGGGAGGCTCCCCTGTGTTATAAAAAGTATGGGTTCTTGCCCCTAGTGGATAATATCTTGTTTCTGTGCATGAGATTTCCCCCTTTTTAGTGTGTCTATATAAAAAGGAATGGTGTCATATTATATTTATGGTGCATTTGGGGGTAAGAATGATAGGCCACACGATCTATGTGCCCTGGTTTTGACCTGAGCTTTTATCCCAGGCAAGACTTTTATTTCTAGGTTATTGTACCAAGTAGAACCAAAGCAGGTTAAGTTAAAGAATATATATATATAATATATATATAATATATATATAATATATATAATATATATAATATATATATATAATATATATATAATATATATAATATATATATTATATATATATAATATATATATAATATATATAATAGAAGAAATAAATAAATAAATAAAATAAATAAATAAATAAAATAAATAAAAATAAATTTAAAAATAAAGTAATTTAAGAAAAGAGTGATTGATGGAGGAGTCTAGCTTTATGTTTGGGAATAAACACACTAAGAGACCTTATTATAGAAATATTAAACATACAGAGGAAATAAAGATATGTCCATTAAGTCTTTTGAGATATATTGACATATATATTAAAAATATTTCTTGATGCCATTTTTGAAAACTCATTATTTGATAAAAGAAATATATAATTATATATCAACTATTTGTTCTGTATATAATTTATAGACTATTAATCATTTTTATTGAAATTTAGCACATACATCCTATTTCTGCATCATTAACATAAAGTGTCATATAACATGCATGCTATATTGATTTGTAATAGTAATCAAATACCATTATACAATGAAAAGGCACAAGATTTATTCTAATTTTTATTATAGAATCATTTAATCTTATAATTTCATTATGAGACAGGATCATTGGATATAATTATATATATACATATATAAGGTGTGTGCATGTATATATATGTATGTATGTATTTGTTTGGTTTTTGGGTCACACCCAGCAGTGGTCAGGGGTTACTCTATGCTCTGGCTCTATGCTCAGAAATCACTCCTGGGCGACACGTGGGACCATATGGGATTCCGGGATTTGAACCACCGTCCTTCTGCATGCAAGGCAGAAACTCTACTTCCATGCTATCTCTCCAGCCCCGGATATATTCTCTTATTATGAAAATGTTCCAGCTTTATTTTAAGTTGCATCAGATATTACACGCTATTGTTAAATAATCTCAGCAGGATATTGTTTTCTTCTTCACTTTTTTTTATGGGCTTTACACAGCAGTGCTCAATATTTACTCTTGCATCTGTGATCAGGGATTGTTACGTTTAATACTCAGGAGACGGTGGTGCTAGGGATTAAACACAGGTCAGAAACATACATGCCAGGCAAGTGCCTTGGTCTGACCTTCAAGGTTGTGTTCTCCTTTAAATATGTATCTCATTTGTTTGTCTCTGTTTTCTTGCATGTCTATTTCAATTCACTAGAATATACATTTCTCCTCTATCTCATTTTATTTAATTTTAAGAAAGAATTTTTTCAATAAAAATTAGTTGGCTTTAAAAATGTTATTTACCCACTGTACTTTATCTCAATCATACTTCTGTTATTATCTGTGTCTTGTACCATGGATCAAACCTAGGGCCTCACATATGCAAGACAAGAACTGAGCTACATTCCTGCCTTGTCTGTTATGTGGTTTTAAAATAATATGTTTCTATTATATTTATTAAAGTGGGAAACTTTAGAAAATCATGTAATTAAAATTTATCATAAAATTACTGATAAACCTTACTTACTTTTGTCCTATATGTTCTGTTAATGTTTATAACACAGAAACAGGGTAAAAAATGTATTTTAGGAAATAGTGAACAGAAAATATAATACACTGTAATGAAGAAACATAAATTTCCATATGGAAAAAATAGACTAAGAAGAGGATTTTTTTAGAATTATGTATTTTAGTTTTTGAAACTGTTTGTAAGAAAATAAGAATTAAGAAATGTTTGCTTGCTAAAGTATTCAAGTATATAATATATATTCTTGAAGTGAAGAAAATTAGTAATCATTTACTATTCATCTTTTAAGCCTAAACTCTAAATGTTTACATTCAATTATATACTTTCAGTGGTATATATGATTTTCTCAATAAAATAAAATGATACAACCAAAGCAAATACTTAAAGAAAATACCTGAATACTTGTATTATTGTGTTCTAAATATGTATTCTGACAAAAACATTTTCTATATAAGACCAAATATCATGCATTTTATTATTAAACTCTTCTAATATCTTGATCAATTTTTATGAGCCTTAATGGAATATTTCCTTGAACTTTTCCTCTAATCCATTTTTATATGAATATGATTAATTTTGTGATTTTATTTCAAAGAAATATCTTTAGTATTGTCTTCATCTTTTGTTTTTTTTTCCTTTATGTTCTTTTTAAAAAATATTTAAGGCCAATGTGAATTACAAGTCTTTAACAGTTACATTTAAGGTACATAATGGAAGTGAATTAGTACCTCCACCACTTTTCCCAGCATGCATCCCATACCTCCACCTATTGCCCCTTTTGTGTATAACTTGTTGTAGTTTGGGTCTCTTGATTCTATTGTCGTTGATTTGGGGTTTGGTTTTTATTTGGTTTTTATTTCCACTCAATGCTCCTAAGACCGCTTGGTTCCCTCAATTTGTAGTATTTATAAATTTTTGTGTTCTTATGTTTGCTTTGGGATCACACCCAGCTGTGCTCAGGGCTTACTCCTCTAGTTTTGCGCTCAGGGATCACTCTTGGTAGGTTTATGTGATGCTATAGAGTGCAAGCAATGAAACCAGGATCTGTAGAATATAAGGCAAATGCTATACTTACTATATTGCCTCTTTGGCCACTTTATTTCTTTATTTTCCCCAGAGCTCTTTGTAAGTAGAATGTATTCTATGTTTCATTCTTTGTAGAAAGTAGACAAAGAAAACATTAAACATTAATATATTTCCAATGGTACATATATATGCTACTTTGAAGCATACAATATGTTTAGAGTATTAGCCACTTAGGCTATTTTAAAAAATATAATCTTGTGATATAAGTATCTAAACATTGAGTCTAGCCTTACTCTTTCACTTAAGAGTGAAATTTTCTAGTTGAAAGTCAAGTGGTTGAAATCCAATTTAATATTCTAGTGCTAAGTATTTGTGAAGAGGCTTGGGCTTGGTTCAAGAGTGATAGAAAAAAATTAATAAAAAAAAACAACCAACATATTTTGAATACCTCAGAGGTATTTTGCAAACTTGAGGGCTACAAATAATTCAAAGTTTAATATTTCAAACTTTAGATTTAAAAAAGTAATTACTTGTTTTTCTCTGTTCTCCCTAAGAATTGTTCTTGCAATCCACATTTTTTCAGCACTACAAGTTTTGTATTAACCTTTAGGGCAGCAGAATGGAATTGTTGCAGGTTTTGTAATTAGCTGTGGTTGTAAAAGTCAGAATTCAGAAGGCAGAATTTTCTGTCAGAGGGAACATCTGATGAAAGTATAAATGCACTCAGAGAATAAATCTGTTGCTGTAGCAACCAGTCTCATTCTCTACAAAAAGAAAAAAAAACAAACAGATAACAGGTAAAGTGCTGGAGTTTCCATCTTAAAAGATAGCTATTCCATCTGGAATTATGTATAACATCTTTAAATTCAACATTTTAACCAATAATAAGTACCAGTAACTGGTATACTTTTAAATGGAATCAGCAATAAGACATTAAAAAAAAAAACTAAGTTTTGAAAGCACACATTTGGGGGCAAAATTTTTGCTTTCTTGTCATTGACAACCATTTATCTTAATTTCTTTAAAATGTATTGAAAAATTGTGTGAGGGTGTTTCTCTCTGAAATTATCTATTGCTTCCCTGGAGTTTTCTAGGCAATCTCTACTAATATAGTACATTGAAAATTCTAGGGAAAAAGGGCCAAATAGATTATGTTTCTGCATTTCAACAGTAACTACACTCACAGATTTAAACATGGATTAAATCATAAAAATATATAGAAAGTCCATTGAAAATGGGGAATAAGATATCCTTAAGAAATGGGAACCAGGATATTACATACATCAAGAATAATTCCTTCATTTCCTTTGTTTTACCCTACTCCTACCTCGTCCAGCAACAACTTGCAATTGAACTACTTTTTTGGAAGTTTAGAACTTTGCCCTAGGGATAGAGCAAGAGTTTAGACCTAACAATAGGAACCACAATCCTACATTTCTATAAATATAGCACTGGAACTAGAAGCACAAATCAATAAGGTGTAAACAGGTACAGTTATTGGTGGGAATCTTCCCTGGTGACTCTCACAGTGAATGCAATATTGAATTTCCATTGCTATAGTAATCATGTCCAGATGGCACCGACATTTCTAGAAATCCAGCTAGAAAATGTCATACCATATCTTCCTCATAAATCATAGATCCTGAGAGTAAATGCTTCTGCTGGGTTCTTACACCGAAAGGTAGTAGTTGAGCTAACTTCGTCTAGGTCACCGAATAAAATGTCTATATTGATGTAAAAGGCAAAGCTAAGCAAACAGTCCAGTACCCTAAGAATAAACATCTATAGCTGGAAGGCGCCTTTAAAGTCAGAAAACAAGCACAGAGTTCCTAACATATATAGCCAGTTAGCTAAAGACTCCTGGTTGCTTGTAATTTCTTAATTCAATGCCAACAGGTATGATCTAAGACAATCTGTTGTTGGCTCTCCCTGCATTGGTTCCTCAAGCACAGGACAGTATAATGGAAAGACAGCTTAAGGCCTCAATGAATTTGTAATTAGCTTAATTCTACTCTGATTTGAGGGCCACATGTCACAGTTTTGAGACACTATTCATGAATCTATGCTTAGAAATAATCCCAAACTTGGTCAGAGGACCAGAAGCAAACTAACCACTAAGCTAGTGTCTGCCAAACGTGCAGGACAAGCAGTTAATCCTGTACAATTTTTTGGACCCTTTGTTTATTATTATTTTGATTTAAATATCTTTGTTTATTAATATCTTTATTGAGGCACCATGATTACAAACATGTTTTTCGTTGGGTTTCAGTATAAAAGAAAAAGAAAAACCTCTGAATGACTGGTTGTCATATGGGTCTTTTCAAACTTGGTACACAGGTAACCCTGAATAATATTTGATATCCTCACAGACTCTTTAAACAATTCCTGCAAAATAGCCCTGGGACAATTTCCAGAGCTGTTTAATATTGGAACAAAGAAATTATTAGGCATTTTCTGTGTACATCACCACCAGGGCCTACTTAAATGTTTAAATGTGGTGCACTAGAATATCTGCAAACTGACAAGTTAAATCTATTTGTCACCTTCCCACACTTGTTCAAACTTGATGCCTAGTTGACCTCTGCAGGTATTGAGCTTAGTTTTGTTTTTTTTTTGTAAGCTAAACATGTTATTGCCAAGGTCTACACAAATTTAATGCAAATGTGTTCTAGAGAACTGGAATTTTTAACATTTGTTGTAGTTCAGAACCAGTCAAAGTTGGTGCCATAGGCTCTCACCAAACATATCACAGGATTTTCCAATGTGCTTAATCATGACACTGAGGTTGATGACAGTTCTGTAAAGTATAGTTGTAATGCTGATCTACTCAGTTTTACAGCTGCCATCAAGTACTTGTGCTCCTGAGTCATTAGTCTTG
>PVKC010040889.1:0-12234 GCA_004027635.1 Crocidura indochinensis | reverse complement strand
CTATTTAACCATAATTTTAAAATGAGAGGAATATTCATTATACTCTGAAGAAAAAAATGGATTTCTTTAAAGTTTTGAGTCACACCCTGTGACCCTGTGACAGGGCTTTTTCCAGGAGCTGCAATTAGGAATTATTTCTGACAGTGCTGGTGCACCATATGGAATATGCCAGGGAGTGAACCAAAGTTGGTCACATGCAAAACAAAGACCTCCCTCTCTGTACTATCTCTATGGTCCCAGAAAAAAAGATACTATCTTTTTTTTACCTCTTAAGTGTTTCTGGTATTATTCATACTTTTGCCTTAAGTTTCTATTTTCTTGTTATATAGAGGTTTTTAATTCTATCAACAAAATTTCCTCCAGAAAAAAAAAAATCCTAACAATCGAACTTTACTTCCCTAAAAAATTTAGTAATTGGATGAAAGTCAAATAATTTACATAATGCTTGTGGCACCAAGTTAATGAAACAGGAAGATGTATCAAGTGTGGTTCTGTTGGAGTTAGCTTACATGCAAATAGAGATGATACTATTCTGACATGTAAAACTAGGCTGTATTTGATAAGAGCATTCATAAACATGAATATACCTCACAACTCAACAACTCTTTACATTCAATATATGAATAAGAATATTAATCTTAGAACATTTTGTATTGCCAAAAGAAAATTCTAGGATTATTCAACTAGTTATAGTGGTCAATTGAGGTCAGGTATAATGTAATAAAATCCAAAATGTCTTTCTAATCTACTAAAATTAAGAGTCTGAGAAGTCTAGCAATCCAGTCTAGAAGTAAAAAAATTAGAAAACTATTTAGGGGAACTCTATAATTATAATTTTAAATGTATCTTGGATAATAGGATAATGGATGTGGCAAAAATCTTTTCGCATCACCAAATTCTCTGGTACTATAATTCTACAGGTTTGTGGTTCTAGAAATCTTTAGAAAATGTGCTTTGTAACAAATTTAGTAACATAGATAGATATATAAAAGATTTTGGTAATAATTACTAATGATAACTAGAAGATTAAATCAGAATTTGAAGGAGTTATATTTGCTTGATTTTATTTAAAACTCAGGTCCATAATATGTGATACTATAATTAAAGTTCCATTCCAGTGCAGCCCAGGAGGTGGCAAGGGAACTTAAAACTTTTTGGTTATTTTCTGCAGTTATTCCATGACAAGGGTTTGAAGAGTAGCCAAAGGCTGAGTGTAGTTGCAGAATAGTGGATGAACTTAGTATTGTTTGGTATAAAAGGAATTTGGTTTTCTCTGGGCGTGCGTGAGTGTGTGCGTGTGTGTGTGTGTGTGTGTGTGTGTGTGTGATATAATAGGGGCTGGACTGGAGTTTTGGGGACCCTATTTAAATGAGAATTTATGTATTCATAGAAGGGTTGCTATGGAAAAGGATTGAGGACAACTGGTGAAACAAGTAAATTACTGCTACTGTCTATCTTGTCTCTCAAAATATAGCCGTGACAAAGAAATAAAGTTTTTTCGATTTAGAAGAGTACAACAATGTTAGAGAAAGAGAACATTATTTTGCAGGTCTTGAAGCAAAATCCTTCTAAAGTCCAGGAAAGAGGTTCTCTGTGTGTGAACTTGAAGGAACACAGTACAATTGAATGTGAAAGTCCAAAGGTGTAATGTTGGTCAGATAAACTATCTGGGAACAAAAATTGAATAAAAAACTGGAAATGATTCAAACAGGTCTCAATATTTTCATAAAAGGTGGCTAACAAAAGGTAAGTATGAAGAATAGAATTTGAATTCAGTTCCAATTTCGCACTAAAGTTAAATGCCTAACTAGTGTTAACTCTGACTTGTAGGTTCTTGTTTTCTCATAAAACTTTAGTTTATTTTATCAATTTGTATTTCTGATTATTTTACTCTTCTATCCAGAAGTAAAGACAAATCATTACCCTATTTAGGTTTTTGATCAAGGCCTACAATTTCATTTTTCTTTGTTCAGGCTATTTCTGTGGCTAGTTAACATCATAACCAATACCTGAGGGTGTGAGGTGGCTAAAATAGGCAATTTCCTATCTTTCCATTCTTTAATGTTAGCTAGGTTGGTTTAGGCCATTGATTCTTAATTATTTTCTGTCATGCCCCCCTAGAAAAAAGAAAACATTTTCGTGCCCCCCCCCAAACCCACCCACCCCCACCCCGCACGACTGTAAATAGTATATTTATTTAAAAGAGTCTGCCAGGAGCGATTTCTGAGAGTAGAGCCCGGAGTAACTCCTGACCACTGCCGGGTGTGACCCAAAAACAAAACTACAACAACAACAACAAAAAACAAAAACAAAAACAAAAACAAAAAACCTCTTTAACCTGTAAAACAAAAATATATAAAATTATTTGAGCTGATTTTTTTTTGTTGTTGTTTTGATTTTAAGTCACACCCTGCAGTACTCAGGGGTTATTCCTGGCTCTATGATCAGAAATTGCTCCTGGCAGGCTTAGGGGACCATATGGTATGCCGGCATTCGAACCAAAGACCTTTTGCATGAAAGGCAAATGCCTTACCTCCATTCTATCTCTGACCCCTTGAGCTGATTTTTTAATCAGAGATGATGTCTGAATTAATGGCTACAATGAGCACGTTTTGCAATGTATAGCTTTTCAAAGCGGGGTTTGAAGCAGGACACAGCAACTCAGCTCCAGAGACATACAGAGATGTAAACACGGGGCTTAGCTTGTTATGGCAGTGTTTGCCAAGGTCAAACGCGCCCCCATTTACAGAGCCTCAGGGGCGTGCCCCAACGATTTGAGAAGCACTGGTTTAGGACCGTAGTTGTAAAACTTCACTGCAGGAAAAGGGTACACTAAGGGGAGAGTGAAGAGAACCCCATGTCTAATTTGTTTAATAGGTTGTAAACAGCTTTGGGATAATTCAGAAGGAAAGACTGCATTTAAAGGTAAGAGATTATTATGAAGACCAGTAATAACAGTAATTACCGTAATTAGTGTACTAATAAAATGCAAACAAAGGAAATGAGAAAATGTATCTTTAATAACATATTAACACACAGATCAAGAAAAATAAATAATTGCAACCACTTTTTGCTTCTTCAAAATGAGCAATGACTTGGCCATTGTAGGCTTTTGTTAAAGAGTACGCATTAACTTTGTATGTGATACGAGAACTGAAAACTAATTAAATGATTCCACAGTCCTTTAGTGTATTTGAATCTAACTTCTGCATTTACTGAAAGGAAATAACAACTTGGCTGGATACACTGTGTAAATCTACATGCTGTGAATTGCCAAAAAAAAAAAAGAGTGACTTCCTCTCTTCTAGCTGATTCTTCCTCTCGTTATTGGAAAAAACAAGCCTGTGGGTTGTTAGGTCAAGAAGGATTCTAGTAGAACATGGATTATATCAATTACCTTTTCTTGCAAGAACTTCAAGTCAGTATAGGATTTGAAAAATGTAGAATCCCTTTGGTGACAGATGGGAAACTAGCAAATTCCCGTGTCCAGGAGACAATGCAGGTTTTCCAAATGTTCATGCACTCCAAAGTAGAAACTGTCTTATGAAAATATTCCTAAATGATGATGGTAAGTTAATAATAACAATATGTGCTTACTGTATATTAAGAGGCCTTTCCAACCCCCATTTCCTTCCTCTGACACACAAGCTTGTGTGTGTGCATTTGTACAGGTTATTCCTTCCATACATGGACCCAGGGACATTACCAACAGGAAATGCAAGGTGTGAGTGTCTGGAAGCAGTTGAATTGGCTATACACAGAGCCAACCTTTGAGAAACAGGAACCTCTTCCAGGAAGTAGGAGTCTGGGAAGTGCCCTGCTTCTTGGTTAATCTATTAAGGGCTGACCTTGAAACATTCATGGGTGGAATTCTTTATAGGAGAGAGAAAGAGAATTGAGACCAAAAAAAAAAAAAAAGACTTGATTTGTAATATAATCATGCTCTAGGAAGGAAAAAGAAATTGTTTTTGTTTTAAGATAATTATCTTAGTTTCATATGATTTATCCATATGAGGGGATGGATGATGTGAAATGTTGTGTTTATTGTAATGGAAAATTTCCCACTGCTTTATTAGATAAGTTCCTTTATGTGTCAGAGTGCTTGGAGAGACATAATTGCCAATAGGGTAGACATTTGTATATCCTGTATCTTCATAAAATTTATGGATTAATTTCTAGAACTCTCAGAATTTTCATTATGATAAATTTTCAGAATTCTTGTTTTATATTTCTTCAGCACATTAGTTATGAGATGTGGACATCAACTGAAAATTAACCACTCATGCTTCTCATATACAGCTCTTCAGAGTTCCTGTAAAGCTTCTAGCCAAACCCTATGCCTGCCAGTCAGAGTGTACCTTCTCATGCTTGAGTAGTCAAAGGGAATGCATTGAGTTCTATGAACCTCCCATACACAAAAAAATAACCAACATCACTCTGGGGAAAATAACCACCATCACTCTGGGTTTTTAATGAATAGAGGGAAATGACCTACTTACTTTCCTGTATATTTTTCTGTGACAAATGACTTTAATCATTTTATAGGAGGTTTTGAGTGAAATTTTCATTTAAATAATAATTGGAGGAAAACTACAGATAGTTCAAAGAGTGACTTTGGGTGTCTCTGGGCACGTATTTATTAACACAGAACATGTTAGTTTTTCTGAAGGGCTCTGTCACAGGTCACTATCTGATTTGTTCAATGCAAAAAGCCTTGTATTGCAGCAGGGTGAATCTTGGGTGTTGTGCTCTTGTTATTGCTACTTCCTGTTTTAGGAATCTAGCTGGAGATAGTGATCCAACCTTTGTGTTTCACAGCTCAAAGGTGCTAAAGTTGAGATGAAAATCAGAGGTTTCTGATTTTCCTCTTATACTCCAATGATTTCTAAGGTTTTATTCTCTAATGCTGCTCCACTTTCTTCTACTTTGCAGAGATATGTTTGCCCTCATAATACTGCAGCAACTGGAAGTCCTCTAAGTAGTTCTTCTCAAACTTCTAGATGTCTGTTTTCTACCTCTGGGCCTTTGCACTTCTCTACCCATCCTGCAGGGTCATTCTTCTTGCAACAATATGGCTCTTTGTTCTCTTTCAGGTGTTATCTTCAGAGTTCTTTAGAAGAAGACTTTTGTGACACTACTCTCAGTAGTCTCCTCCCACTCTCACAACCACACCCAATTATGTTTTATCACACCATCATGTTTACTTCCTTTATGGTAGTTATTATATTTATATAATTGCCTTGTGTGTGTTATCTGTCTCCTCAATGAAACAACCTGCTTCTTCATAGAGGGGAACTTGGAAACCGTGTACACTAATCTTTGTTCAATACCCACAGCAAGTCTGGCACATATTAGACTTCAATAAAGGTACTTTTATATAAAAAGGCTAAGTAGCATTATTTAAAATTATTCTAAGGCTTTCAGAGGGAAGGGCAGTAAGTATCACATGCTTACTAAACCTCTTCCTTGTTTTTTAGGGGTTTAATTTTGTATCTTCTACATATACTATAATCTATATGTTAAAGTCCTAACCCCAAGCACTGCAGAATATGATAAGGTGATATTTGGTGATGAGGCCTTAAAAATAACTATGTTAAAAAAGAAGTCATTAGGGTGGACCCCTAATTCAGTAGGACTATATCCTAATAAGAGTAAGTGACACAAGCAGGTATAAGAAAACTTGGAACATGTGAAGATAAAGTGAGAAAAATCCATATACAAGGCAAGGATAGTTCCCAGAAGAAACTAGCAAAGGCACCTATATCTTAAGTGTCTTCAAGAATTTTGGAAAAATTAACTTTTCATCCAACCTGAGCAAACTGATAAATCTCTCTAAGGACTACAATCATCTCTAAAATAATTATTTGTATTATAAATGAAAATAAATATATTATAAATGTATATCTCTTTAAGTATATGAAGATATATGCAAAAATATATATGTGATTATATCTACATACCTACATATAATTATAGATATAGAGATATAATACCTGTATATAATTATATCTATATATAGTATATTCTGCATGTATATACAACATATATAAAGATACTGAACAATGATGATGATGTTAAAATCAATCAAAATATACTTGCTCCAAATCTTCCACTTTCCCTTATGAATATTGCTTTTTCATGTGCCTCTTTGAGGAGGAAAATGATAAACACCCCAGTTTAAGCTGTTGCCTTTGTGTGGAATAACTTGGTTCTCTATATAAATGCTTCCATTCCCTCAGTTCCCTCCAAGTCAGAAGCTACTCACCTCAGCACCTTTCTGGATCATTCAGCATTCTTTCTTAACCTATATCACTCTGCACCATTTGCTCTTCCTCCATTTTTTTTTTACAGGACCTATCTCTCTGAATGTTTTTTTTTGTTTTGTTTTGTTTTGTTTTGTTTTGGTTTTGGTTTTTGGGCCGCTCCCGTTTGATCCTCAGGGGTTACTCCTGGCTATGCACTCAGAAATCGCTCCTGGCTTGTGGGGACCATATGGGACGCCTTACCCTAGCGCTACCTCTCCGGCCCCTCTGAATGTTTTTTTTTTTTATGGTTTTTTGGTCACACCCGACAGTGCTCAGGGGTTACTCCTGGCTCCATGCTCAGAAATTGCTCCTGGCAGGCACGGGGGACCATATGGGGCACCGGGATTCGAACCGATGACCTTTTGCATGAAAGGCAAACGCCTTACCTCCATGCTATCTCGCGGGCCCCTGAATGTTTTTTAAAATGTATTATTTACTCTATATTTGACCTCACAAGATTCCAACTGTGATTTCAGAATAGCCTTATGTATTCATCATTGTTTCTTGGTGCTTGGATCAAATAGTTATTCATTAAATAGGTCAAGAAAGGGAACAGAATGGAAGAAACTGGGCTAATGATGAATTATGGGAAAGGTGGTCATTCTATATGGTATTCTGCATCTTATTACTTACTAATATATATAGTATATGCAGTATATAGTATATATCAGTATCATATATAGTATTGTGTAAGTTATAGTCTGTACTTGGGATGCAGGTGCAATATTTCCAAACAAGAAGAGATACTGATGGAGCCAGAGTAGTGACTCAGCGGTAAGGCTTTTGCCTTCCACATGACTGAGCCAGGATGGACCACAGTTTGATTCCCAGTTGCCCATATGGTCCGCAAACCAGGAGCGATTTCTGAGCGCAAAGCCAGAAGTAACCCCTGAGAGTCACTGGGTGTGGCTCAAAATGGAGGGGGGGAGGGAGAGGGAGAGGGAGAATGAGAGAGAAAAGGGAGAGGGAGAGAGAGAGAGATACTGATGTGCTATTGCTATAGGAAAGACAGTGACAGGAAAGCTAGATAGATGTGGGTTCATGTCCCAGCTTTGCCACATTTAGGATGGGTACACTCCAGTTGGGAATCCATTAGTCTTACCACCTCTTCCATCTAGCATAAAGGACCGGAAATACTATTACTATCCAAAAGATGAAAAGAAATTATATTTCAAAGCATTTAGGAAGCAGGAGATCAATACATAGTGTCAATTTATTCTTAATAGAGTAACTTAAAGGGCAAGCTACTCTATTTTCTGACCTAATGGAAAGACTGTAAGTGCAAACACTTAACATCTATGTCCATACTTTTGTGCAAAGAGTTAGTAGGTCTTATCCCATCTGGAATATAAATACCAGATTTCTGATCTGGCCTACATCAGCACTTTGACTGGAAGAATTATCCCTGTTTTACTGGCTTTTCTTAGACCAGGTAACTTTAAACCTTTAAGTAGAGTCAATGAATTCTGTAGCCAAGGGCTGCAATGATTTTTTTAATAGAAACCATCTTCATGCTGATGAAAATCCCAAAGTTTTAAGAATAAAGTTATTGAAAAAATTTAATATTTGATTACTTAATATCCTACTATGAGAAGAGTGTTCTCAAAGATCCCAGAGGCATATTTCAATAGCATCAGTCACCTTCAATGTCAAGCTACCATGGCATTTTTCATCTGTAAAGGCAGGAGGAAAACTCATAATTCGACTTACTTTGATTTATGTTGATTTCAGCAGAATTTCCTGGGGTTAGTGCCTATATGAGGGACAGGTTCAGGAAGTGTACAGGTGTTTCTCATACTCTGTTCTTAAGACATGTTTTTGAGTGTTGACAAGTCATTAATTTCCCTGGAGAAGCTGCCTCTCTGTCCTCTCTCAGAAGTCTGAATCATGAGAGGCTTGGAGTTGGTTTCCCAGCAGGAGCAGTCAGATGGGAGAGACAAACTGCCACGAGCATCCTTTCCTCATCACTTTTCTTAATTGTCCCAAGGAAAACATTAGAAGCCAAGTTGATATGAGTCAATGGAGAAGAGACCGTGGGAATATTTTAGCATTTAGGAGATATAAGGGAATAATTAGTGTGTTTTGTTACTTTAGTTGAAATAGCTTTTTTTGTTTGTTTGTTTTTTGGTTTTGGGGCCACACCCAGAGTCACTCAGGAGTTACTCCTGGCTATGAAGTCAGAAATCGTTCCTGGCTTGAGGGACCAAATGGGATGCCGGGGATCAAACCACTCTGTCCTAGGTCAGCCATGTCAGCTGTGTGCAAGGCAAACACGTTATTGCTGTGCCACTGCTCTGGCCTCCCTATTTTGCCAACTTTCCACACAAAGATACTGTAAGCTCCTCCTCAAGAATTTGATGAAGAATTTCTCAGGCAGTCTTTTTAATTTTTCTTTCCCAAACAGGAATCCCATACTATCAGTCAGGTGGTATTTTACTCTTCAGTATAAATAGGTAAAAAGAAAAACAGCAAAATATTGATTTTCAATTCCTTCTTGTGTACAAATAAATCTAGGTTACATCCTATAGATAACATCTATCCAAATACATTTTTTGTCTTCTGTCATTCATTCTTTTCAAAATATTTTTGATGCTTCTTTCTTTTGTTTCCTTTGGGGAGGTTGGCCACACCCAGTGATGCTCAGGGGTTACTCCTGGCTATGCACTCAGAAATAGCTCCTGGCTTGAAGGTCCATATGGAACACTGGGAATCGAATCCAGGTCAGTCCTAGATCTGCCACTTGCAAGGCAAATGCCCTACTGCTGTGCTATCGCTCTAGCCCTTCTCTTTCTTTTCTTAAACCTTTCACTGACTCCTTTGATTTATCCAAATGAAGGCTCACACTTCATAACTTACTTAAGAAATATCCTCATAAGATAGAGTTAATTATCTACCTTACAGTTTCCTAGTTTAGATGTGTGGATAGATGCTATCAGCTAGTACCGTGATCTTCAACCCTGGAGAATCTTTTGAGATGCTATATATGTCTCATACAGATTGGTTGGTAATCTCTGTGGGGTAATTCAAAATACTGCCCAGACTTGAATTCCTCAGTAGTTGAATTAATCATTTCAGAGCTTTAGCTTTGAATTTTTGCTAAAATCATTTGGGGAACTTGTTTTCTTTTTGTAGTTGTTATTGTTGTTGTTGTTGTTGCTTTTTGATCAAAATGAGTTGATGGGCTACTCCTAACTCTGGAATTATGACTCTTGGTAATATTCAGAGGATCATATGGGATGCTGGGGATTAGGCCTGGGCCAGTTGCATGCAAGGACAAATACCCTACCTACTGTATAGTCTCCAGCCCCATTTGGGAAAATTTTAAAGATCCATTACCTAGTCCACACTTAGGTCAAACACACTTCAATCTTTGTACCTAGATTTTCTTGCACATTTGTATTTTTGCAGGTCTTGCTAGGTACTTGCACTTTGAGAAGCACTGGTTTTAAAGGTTCATTATATAACATCTAGTTAATGGGTTTTTTTTTTGTATTTTTTTAGATCTCAGATGACAGAAATTTTGAGATGAGAGTGCTCACATAATTGCCAGGTGCCATAAAAATCTAGAAGAATTCCTTGTTTACTCATAAGTGTCCCCATCAAAGTGAGACTCTTAAGGGTAAGAATTATGAAAAAAAAAAGCCTCAGAGTCTAGAACAAGGCCTATCAGATTAAGTGTGCAGCTTCACCTAAGTAGCATGTCTTCTGTTCCAGGCACTATCTTGCAGAACAACAAAGACTCTCATAGAGTTTCATAGTGTTTCTAGTTAGAATTTTCCCTTTAACCAATGTCCTACTTTCCAAGGATAATACATAATATAGCTTCTATATATCTTTTTCCGCAGAATTAAGCATTCAGATAATCAGGACACAGGTTTTGTTTTACCAACTTCTGTTTTACAAGAATATTTTTAGTAGAGTAGAAATCCTCTAAAAATATTTAAAACAATAAGATCACTATTCTCATATTATTAGGTTTTCATTTTTTAAGTGAAAGTATCAATAAAGATACTAGAGGCTAAATTTCAGAACAGATTACAGATATACCCGTTTCAGTTCAAACCACCTCTAATAGTAGGCTCAGGTTTCATTTTAAAAGTGTCTGAAATACAGCATGTGAGTAGTTGCCTATAGGAAACACTTTTGGAGTTATTGATTTTGTAAGAGGAAAATGGGAAAGGCCATCTTGGAAAGATTATGTAAAATCAATGAGTTTCAAGGGAATAGTATATATTTCTTTATGTTTAATCTCCATAACAAAGTGCTTCTTTTCCAGTATAATAGGGGGTTGGATTCCAGTCACAGTTTTATTTGAACAAGTTACTTATCCTCTTTGAATTTCAGTCTTCTGGTCTCTTAACTATGAGCAATTTGATTATTCATCTCAGAGTTGTGATAATTAAAGAGGATACTAAAATTATTTATTATAGTGTATTATCTATAGTTATTTAATATTTGGTATTAAAAATAGTAAATATTTTGTAACATTTTTTGTGGAGAGCACACCTGGCTGTGCTCAGGGCTTTCTCCTAGCTCTGCACTTAGGGATCACTCCTGTTTCAAATAAGTTTGGTGCCCAAAACTGAACTCAAATCAGTTGCATGCAAGATCAGTACCATAACTACTTCAGTTTCCTAGGCCTTATCTTGTTGATTTATTTTCTAGACAAAAGGAGAATTTGGGGGAAAGAATAGTTTCTGGGAGGAAGTGAACTATGACAGTATGTTCAATTTCTTGATAAGGTATAGATATACCATATATAATACATAAAATTGTTAGGCTGTTATGAACCACAAATTACACAAATTTATTTCTTTTCCTCACTGGAATCTAGCTCTAGATTTATTTCATTGCCTTTAAAAAAGATTTTCATGGATAATTATCCATACTTTTAATTTCTTGTATGTCTTATTGCTTTCCCTTTCTTTTTCTTCTTATATGGATAGATACAAAGACAAAACTCTAGAAAGACGTGCCACATTTAAATATTAGATGCAAAAGCTTTCTATTTTCTTTCTGTCTAATGACTCATAGTACATATATAATAATATCATTGAATTTCTCCTAAATATGCTTTATGGGACTCCTTTAAAAAGCAAATTAATATTTAATTAGTTAATATTAATTAATATAAGTATAATTAATACATTAGTTTCAATTAATTTAATTAATATAAATATTGATATAATGTTATATGTAACATAGTATATATAGTTAAATATATTATAACATATAATATGTAATAATGTAATATTATATTAATATTAATATTCAGATTTTTAATTATACCTTGATAATTACAGTTGGGTTACAATCTACCCTAATCAACAATTGTGCTCACCCTAGGGTGTGACCTGGTGATAGTATATTGGATTATTCCTTACTTGATATTCGGCTCCCACCCTAGGGTGGTATCTGATTCTTGCCTATAAAAGCAAGAGTCTGAAGAAGGCTGGGGCTTTTTCTTCAGCCTTATCCACTGAATAAAACTGATATCTCCTGAAGCCTGACTGCCTGTGAGTTTTCTATCGGCCGTTATCCTGAACCCTCAGAACTGCTGGCTGAACAGGGTGACAATGAATGGTCCGAGCTGAGGAGAAAGACTTCATCCTTCTTCCCACCATCATCCAGCCCTATCCAGGGTTGACTTGCAACAAATTACCTAATTAAATACTATATATTATATAATATATAATATTAATAATAATTATTAAAATGGTACTATTGTAGCAATTTAAGTGGAAAGAAATACTTGATGAAACAAAAGTTTTTGAGTAACACTAATTTAGCTATAATAAAGTCATAATTCTCCCAGAGCAGCAAAAGGGTGGGCATAAGATATGGTTAGAAATTTGTGGGGCTGGAGAGATAGCATGGAGATAAGATTTGCTTTGCATGCAGAAGGCCGGTGGTTCAAATCCTGGCATCC
>PVKC010040888.1:0-12248 GCA_004027635.1 Crocidura indochinensis | reverse complement strand
TTTGAAATATTATATACCTGAAGCCTATTTAACCAACATCACTTTAATAAAAATTACCAACTGAGTTCTAAGAATAAAATGAAAATAACCTGTTTCTATTTAGAGGACATTTATAGTATGTATAATATAGCATGTATTATACTATATAGGATGTTATATACAATATATGTTAATATATAGCATAGAAAATTCAAATCATCAAGGCTCCAAAAATGTTTAAGTTAGGCTGAGTGTGATGTTTCTGTGGGACATCCAAGAGGAGATATACAATAGTTAGTAGCGGGGTTCTCCTACTCGTAGTAGATAATAGGTGGAAATTCAAGGGGGTGATTTGGAGAAGAAGATCTGATTTTGAAATTCACAGCCAAAAGTTTGAATTTGAAACCATTTGAAAATGTTTGAATCTGAAACATGCTTGATGCTTTCAGCTGCATTGCCAGGGGTGAAAAACTTAGAGGAAAAATAAAAGCTGGTAAGGAAGAAAAGAGATGTTACAAAATAGGTATCAAAGAACTATTAGCTTCCCAGTATTTCTGTCAGCAGTGTGTTGCATGTGTGTCCCTCTGTGTGTTTCTAGGCAAACGCAGTCATAGTGGATAATAATGATCAAGTCACATTGTACAAGAAAGAGGACTTAATGGTGAGTGAGGAGTTCATTGATTTTGAGAGAGGAGATGAAATTAGAGTTGTAACTAGCAGTGGAGATTTGGCACAGGGAGATACTTGATCACAACCAAATGCTAATGGTAAGAAGCCATTTAGGAATGGGGAGTTAATGGTGTAGAAAAACAACAGAATGGATAATTGATGGACTTATGTCCATGAGAATTTTAAAAGGAATGAGAAGGAGAAGAAGATAGATGGAGTCATTAGATTGTAAAGAGAGAATTTGGTGGGGGAAGAGCCCTTATCTACTGATATAGGAGGAAGAGAGGAAAGGACGAGTTGATGAAAAGGCCTGGTGTCAGAATTTTAGGATGATCCTATCTGGTAATTTTTGTCTTTATGAAACAGGATATCAGATCATCTAATGGAAATTTAAGACAGAAGATATGAAATATGAATTTTGGTGAATATTGAGAAGTCAGATATTTATGGAGAATTGTTGAGAAAGTTGAGCCAGAAATTTTTTGTTTGTTTTGTTTTGGGGACAGACGCAGAGGTGCTCATGAATTACTCTTTTATTTATTTATTTTCATTATCTTGATTTAAACACTGTGGTTACAAATATAATTGTAGTTGTATGATTGCAGTCATGTAAAGAACACCCCCTCTTCACCAGTGCAGAATTCCCACCACCAATTTCCCAGATCTACCTACTCCCCAACCCACCCACACCTGTAATCGAGACAGGCTTTCTTTTTCCCTCATTCATTCACATTGCTATGATAGTTTTTAGTGTAGTCATTTCTCTAACTGCACTTATCACTCTATGTGGTGAGCTTGATGACATGAGCTGCACTTACATGGAAGTTGGGGGGAAATGAGGGTTGGTACTGAGACAGTAAAATCTTAGAAATGAGCTTTGTAGGGCAGTGTCAAGGTCATAATACAAAGAAGAAAAATTTCCAGTGAGTGTCTCAACATAAACCAGTGCTAGAACGGACCACCCTCCTCCCAAAGCCCATTCCAATTAGTGTAGGTAGAGGTAGGGGGAAAGCCTGTTGACCCCTATAGAGTCCACCTATACCGGCACCCAGGGAAGGGCTGAAGTCCAGGGGCAAAAATGGGGATGGGTTGGGGCCTGCCAAGCATCCCAGCATTCCCCAGGCTAGGGAGAAGGGCTCCAGTATGGGGCCTCCCCAAACCCTATACCTGGCAGGAGCTGGTCTCCAGAATCAAAGAGGAAAATGTAAGCCAGATGTCTACCCGCCCTCCACCCCATGCACCTCCCCCCTGGAGTATGGAGGGAGGGGGGAACCTGAGGACCACTAAGAGTCCACCTGAACCCACTTTTGGCCATCTGAGCTGGCACTCAGGGAAGGCCTGGAGTCAGGGGAAAAAGACAAGGACGGCTGGGGGCTGCCAAGCCCCCAGCATTCACCAGGCTAGGGAGAGGTCTCTGGTATGGGGCCTCCCCAAACCCTATACCTGGCAAGAGCTGGTCTCCAGAATCAAAGAGGAAACCGGAAGTCAGATGTCTGCCTGCCCTCCACCCCATGCACCTCCCCCCTGGAGTACGGAGGGAGGGGGAAGCCTGAGGACCACTAAGAGCCCACCTGAACCCACTTCTGGCCATCTGAGCTGGCACTCAGGGAAGGCCTGGAGTCAGGGGATAAAGAAAAGGATGGCTGGGGGCCTGCCAAGCCTCCCAGCATTCCCCTGGCTTGGGAGAAAGCCTCCGGCACATGGTCCCCCCATCCCCATGCCTGGCAACAGCTGCAAAACCTCAGCTTTTCTGATTAGTTCAGTGTGAAAATTTCTAATTTTAGTCGTCAAATCCTCTAGATGTTTAATTGTGCTCCAGTCAAGTCTATCGATGCCTTTTTTTGAGTTCCCTGTGCATCTTACCTAGCTGTTTCCTACTTTTTAGTATATTAGTGGAGCCATTTTGATTTCTGTAAATATAGGGGTGTACTGCAAAATTACTCCATTGGTAAAGCTTTAGATTTCTTCTTTCAATGTGCAGAAATGGAATTCAGGGATTGCAAAAATCAGCCGCGCTTTTTGGGTGTGGGTCCTGGAGAGGTTACAGTCCTTGTTGTTCGGAGGCCGGCTCAGCAGAAAAGAGGCAGAGCGCATGGCCAGCATTCTTTAAAAGTCTCTGGATTCCCAATCACACAGCAGGATTGGTCCCATGTGTGTTGGGTGGAGACATCTTACTGGGTGTGGGTCCTGGAGAGGTTACAGTTCTTGTTGTTTGGGGGCCGGCTCAGCAGAAAAGAGGCAGAGAAGTCATGAATTACTCTTGGCTCTAAGTTCAGTGATTAGTCCTGGTTAAGTAAGGAGTAAGGTGGTCACTCGTTTTGCCAGGTAGGAAATCCAGCCGAGCTGCTTATAAGACAAGGGCCTTAACCCTGCACTATCTCTACAACTCACTAAACTAGATGTTTAAACTTGTTGAGAAGCAAGTTTTGGAAATAGAATTTGAAAAACAACAAACAGAAGCCATTACATGTTTCTTTTTGTTTGTTTTTGGGCTACACCTCTCAGGGTTTATTCCTGGGGCTCTGTGTCAGGCAGGAATCACTTCTGACAGGCTTGGGGGACCATAGGGAATGTCTGGGATGGAACCCCATTCCATCCTGGGTCAGCTGCATGAAAGGGAAATGCCTTACTACTGTGCTATCACTCTGACCTCTACATGTTTCTTTCTCAAGCAACACACAGAAACTTGATGCAGATGTGGAATGATAACCTTTGGAATGATTGAGGTAAACCTCAATTTGCCAGGGAGATGAGACAGAAGAGTAACTGAACAATAAAATCAAAGATAGGTTCAGTAAACTTTGATGTATCTTATAGAGTGTTTCTGTCTTCTAAGACTTAAGGAAAACTTAGAGGTTTCTTATTTTTAAGAAAATGAGCTTTACTATTTATTTATATTTATAATTCTGCTTTTAAGGATAAGAAGCCCATCCTGCTAATCCTATTTTTTATTTCCATGTGTGAGATTGGAAAAGTTATGATTTTTGTTCTATACCAAAGACATCATATTTAGTGAAATAAGCACCTTTATGATACCTAAATCATTTCCCTACCACAATATCTCACCGTGTGATGAAGATAGAGAAGAAAATGAGAATAAATTCTAATAGAACTCAATAGAATTAAAGATCATTGCTTTTTCTCCTACTCATGGGTGACTGAATGGGTTCAGACATGAGATTACATGCATTCAAAGCCTGCCTTTGCCTATAGCTCTCTGTAGAGTTTTGTTCTATTACTCTCTTACACATTATTTATTGGCAATATATGAATCAGAAGATTGCTTTTGTCACATAGCTGTTGAGAGGGGTTAAATGAATTGACACAGGAAGAGCAGGATAATATATGGCACATTTTAAGCACTTAATAAATGTAAGTAATTATCATAGCTAAAGTCGTGGCTATCACTATTTGCCTTCCCAGAAGTTTCCCTCAGATAGATGATTGTTTGTGTCTTGAAGCACAATTTAATTTTCTTAATCTTCCACATCCCTATTTTATTGTGAGTGAGAAGCTATTGCCCTTATTTCTTCAACTTGTTCATTTTTCCCAGAACCTGGCCATTAATTGTGGCTGCTTCAATGGATTTGCCTAGCTAGTGGGAGCCAGAAGCAATGTCTTTGACTCAGGAGTCATAAGAGAGGATCATTGCATAATTGTCTCATTCTCTTCTTCCCAGCCACAGCAATTAAAAACCCAGGTATTAGAAAAATGTACACGATTAATATCCTGGATCTCTGAGTTTCTGCAGGAATGAACTCTGGCCCTGGAGCTCCAGCTAGCATTGTCACAGACTATGCATGCATGAAAAAGAAGTCCTTGATGCATGTAGGCTATGCGTGGTACTTGGTAGTTATTGCAACATATTGCATTTCAGAGGGTTAATACAACTTTGGTTCTTGCTCAGATAAAATTTAAGAGAAAAATGATTTCTGCAGAACTGATAACAATGCAAGGGGGAATGATGTGTATATAAATATAAAAATGTAGTGATAACCTGTCAAGAAATGTTCTGATATAACTTCCTTGAGTGATCCTTTCTAAAGGCATACCTGGTTTTCTGTTGTTCTTGCAGTTTCATTCAATGTATTACTAATACTATCACCACCACCACCACTATTACTCCCACTAATACCATCACCATGTACCACCTCTACTACTACTATGGTTTGATGTACCATCTGGCTATGCTCAAACTTATTCTTGGCTCTGTGCTCAGAGATCACTACTGATGGTGCTTGGGGGAATCAAATGTGGTGTCCGGAATCGAACCCACATTGGCTACTTGCAACGTGTAACTTACGTACCATACTGTTGCTCCATGTCCTATTTAATTTAATTTAATTTTGTGTTTTGGGGATACACCCAGTGATAGTCAGGTGTTCCTCTTGACTCTGCCTTCAGAAATTACTCCTGGCAGTGCTTGGGTAATCATATGGGGTAATGGAGATTGAGCGCAACTTGGCCACATAAAAGACAAGTACCCTATCCACTAAACTATAGTTTCAGGCCCTAATTTTTCTTTTTAAAAGGAGTCTCTACCTGAGAATAGCTTAATTGGTGATTTGCTTCCACTGCTTCCACTTTACTTTAAAGACACTTTTGATTTAACAAAGGGGCTCATTAAACAGTGTCTGTAAGTTTTAAAACACATCAACAGTATTACATTTTTTTTAAGTTTTCTTTTTTAACTTTTTAATAAAACTACTAGTAGGTTTGGCTCAATGTTTCCTGAGCCTATGACATTCATTTACATTTCTAGTCTTACACTTGCTATTAACTGGACAGAATTTGCTATTATGTAGGCTTGTGTTCACAGAGCTGCCTACAGTTAACTCAAGGTCTACTGAAAAAAATCCTAGGAAGAAACTGTTGTTATATATAATCACGCTTCCAAAATGTTCATCATTTCTATGTTTGGGAGCAGACAAATCCCAGAGGTCTGAGAGTTACTCAAGCACACAGAAGAAGAAAACTCACTGGAGAAAACTTGTTCACTCACTTATTACCTATGTCTGGCTGACTGTGGTGGTGCAGCTAAAATGAGCTTGAGTTTTTCTTTCTTTTTCTTTCTGGTTAAGAAATGCCATGGAACCTTCAGGGCACAAACTAATGAGAAGAAACAGAGGAGAATGAGAAGAAGAGCAAAGGAGAATGAAAGAGCTATGTATAGATTGAGAGAGTAGAATTAAAACTTTACTATTTGCTATCACAATGTGCTAGTTTATAGTAATAGTTATTGATGTTGCTATAAAAAGAAAAAAATCTCTTGTTCTTGTTTACTGTTTGGGAGTCACTCTGAGCAGTGCTCAGGGATTATTCCTAGATCTGTGCTCAAAGATCAGCTCTGGAAGAACTTAGGGGGAGACCATATGCAGTGTTGAGCATGCGTTAACGAAGTGTTTACCCCTTTTAATATCTTTCAGGGTGGGAATGCCAACCAGTGCTTAGTGGGGAGACTCTTGGTGATTCTTAGCTAATGGCACCAAATGACTCAATGTTAGGGTCTGCAGTGCAGTATTGCTTAGATCCAGGGGTGCTGAAGCCCCCCAGAGCTATTCTTAGTGCTGCTGGGGACCATTCAGTGTTCAAGATCAAATTCAGGTATGTGTGCCTGTCCCCTGAATTATTACTCTGGCTGGGAAACAAAGCTTTCAAACAAGACTATTTTTTATATATGTGCTGGGTATGGTTGTGAAATACTGCATCATTAGTTTTGGTATCTAGGTTGATTTGGGGGTGCTTTGTTCATTAATGAGCCTTTATTATTCCTAGATGACATGATAATAGAATTGTAAGTGCTATCCTAAAAACCTAAAAACTGAGTAAAACTTTTTTTTTTAATTCTTAAGTTCAGACCAATTCTCTTAGGTAAATTACAAATGCATAGATTTGAGTGAATCTTTTATTCTTGCGCTTAATAATTGAAGTTGGGAAAACCAGTTCTTTTAACGATTTTCTTTTGCTAAATCTAAGAATGCTTATTAGCGACTCAAATGTGATTGTTCCTTTTATTCTTTTCTTATTGAACTATCAAACGTTTTTGCCAAAGGCTCCTCTAGTCCCCTTGCTACTATTTTTTTCCTCATAAATTATGGTGCAATTCAACTGGATCATGCACTGTGTCAAATAGAATAGTTTTAATTGCCTTATTTGCCATGGGAAAAAATCTTTTAATATCTCACTTTGCCCCACAAGAAATTGTGCTTCCAGACATATGACATTTTTCTCTCTTTCATTTACAAATAACAAAACAGCAAGAAAGTCACATGCTTAGGCCTCCAGTTCCACATCATCATTCTTCCCTTCCTGGACCTTTGGGCCCCTAACCATCTTTTCCTCTCTGGATTCCTTAGGTTGTGATTTAAAAAGAAGACAGAGATTTAACTCAAGACATCTATTTTGCATTTCATTGTGCTCCAAATAAACTTCATTATCTTTCTCTGAATAATATCTTTTTGCACTGAGTGAAAAAGTGATTAAGTCAGTATTTGGGTGTCTTGTATCTTCAGACACCTTTGTCAATCCTCCTACTTTCTCTTATCAATTCATTTGCCAAAGCCTCATACCCCAGTTGCTGGAAGGGGCAGGCGTGAGAAGGGTGTCTCCAGCTTGCCTTTTCTCTTGCAAAGAACAGTATGGCATGGGAAGGTTCTATTTTGCTGACCTTTGCTGACCACAGCATCAAGAGAGAAAACATTCTCTGTCTGGTTCCATTGTTAATGTTCCCTTGATTTCTCATGCATATTGGTCTGTGTCCTCTGATAGCCTAACTTCCCTTAGTTTAACTTTTGGTCTCTGGTTTCAAATAAAGCTTTATTTAAAAACATGTTTTAAAACATTCTTACCTAACTCTTATTTTGATTTTAAAACGTCCTCACCTTTAAAACCCAAATGATATGAATCGTGACTGAATGAGGGAAATCATAACCAAAAGCATTTCCTTCCATCTTGCACACTTTAAGCATATTTTGCATATCTCTTTTATATAAGTACTTTATAAATTGTATGCTTGGTTAAAATCATCTCTTTAAACAGCTAAAATCAGGCTTCTCTAGAATTAAAACCTACACCATTAAGGTAGTCTCTATTATTAGTGCAAAATATTCATATTGTGAAAGTGTGTCCTTTCCCTTTATTTTCTTAATCAAAATTTCATGATTTTATTCTTTGCCTGGAAAACTATTTCAAACTCTTCATTTTTAGTATTATCCCCCTGAAATCTGTACCTTCTCAAATATCCACTATTTTTATTTGTTTTCTTTGGTTTTCTTAATAGGTCATAGCCCAGGTGGGTGGTACTCAGGCTTTAATCCTGGCTCTATTCTCAGGAATAACCCCTATCAGGGCTCAGGAGATTATACGTGGTTCTGTGAACTGAACCCCGGTCATCGATGTGCAAGGTAAGTGTAATATCACTCTATGTCTCTCCACTCATTCAAATGTTATATCTTCAACAACTTGTTCTCTTTCCTATTTGGGCCTAATTTAGACAGAGCTTTACCTGTCTAAAGGAAAACATTGCACAGATAATTTTCCTACGTATTCAAGGGCTTCTTTGATCTCCTTTTCTTGATGTAGCTATTTCAAACTTGGTCTTGCATTTGAAGGAACATAAATAAACTATCATATGCATTAGCTTCATAGGGTTAACCTAAGAAAATACCATGAATTTGGTGACTTATAACAAAGGACGCTGTGTCCCCATGTCTGGAAATAAGGTAAAATGAGCTGAGACAAGATAAGATTAGGTAAGATAAGGTAAGATGAGTTGGAATGACATGAGATGACATGATATGACATAAGATAAAATGACTGATATTAATGTATCAGCAGGGCTGACTCCCTCTGAGGGATTGAGAGACGAGTCTGCCAGTGTCTGGTGACTCCAAGTCATTGTTGTATGGCAGCTGGATTGCTGTGTTTCAAATACCCTTCCCCCATATTTTTGTCTTAAAAGAATTGCTATTGAATTTAAAGCCCACATAAAATCTTTAATGATCACTCATTGAGGGATCTAATTTAGGAATCTCTACAAGACCTGTGTCTAAATGAGATTACATGTATAGTTTTTAGGGAGTAGATGTAATATCTTTCTTACTGTTTTTGTTTGTTTTTCTGCCACACCTGTTTTTTTTTTTTTCTGGGAGACGCCTGAACTTTAGTGGTCTGTGGTCCATAGTCATTTTTTTAGTGAACTTCAGTTTATTCTTTATTTTTTTAACAATATCTTTGTTTAAACACTGTGATCACAAACATTATTGTACTTGAGTTTCACCAGTGCAACATTCCTGCCACCAATGTTCCATAATACTCTCTCCTCTCCCACTCCCTGCCTGTATTTGAGACAGGCTTTCTACTTCTCTCATTCATTAACATGGTCATGGTTGTTATTAGTGTAGTTATTTCTCTAACTGCACTCATGAGTCTTTGTAGTAAACATCATATCCTAAGCTGATCCTCCTAGTCCTTACCCCTTTAATTATTACAATAATGTCTTTTATTTTTCTTAAAACCCATAGATGAGCGAGACCGTCCTGTGTGTCTCTCTCTCTCTCTGACTTATTTCACTCAGCATAATATATTCCATTTCCATCCATGTGTAGGAAAATTTCATGACTTCATCTCTCCTGAAAACTGCATAATATTCTATTGTGTATATATACCACAGTTTCTTTAGTCATTCATTCATCTATTGAAGGGCATCTTGGTTGTTTCCAGTTTCTGGCTATTGTAAATAGCGCTCCAATGAATATAAGGTGTAAGGAATGTATTTTTGTATTGCTCGGAGAATTCCCTACTAACAGTACTCAGGGGACAATGTGATACCAGGAAATCAAACCCATCTTTCCAGTACCCAGTGGGGAACCTTTCAGCTTTCTCCTAGTCTGAACATGGAATCAACTTTTGGGTGAGCAAAGTTGAACTGTTCCATTTTAGTTATTAACTTTGCTACCTGATTTTCAATGTATTGGTTTTGAAAGTTCTAAAAATTTGGATATTAGCATTTTATTGAGAAATTTACATGTATGACATTATATTACTTGAAACATTCCAATAATATATTATGCATATTATACATATTGCTCAACTATTAGCAAGAAGGGGAATATGGTGCTGCTTGAATGAAAAGTGAATTATTACTTGTTTTATGTATGGAATCAGAAGTTGTGCATTTTACTCATCAAAGTTATTTAACAACAATTCATTTCATTTTATAAAGTTTTATAAACTACTTGCTGATTTATTATCTTACATTGTCACAGAAATCTTATGAAACCGGTTAAAATCTTTACAGATAATAAAACTAGGATTAAGAAAATGCATGCATTCTTTATGCTTAGTGCTAGACATGGTAGAGCAGGAGTTTAATCAATATATTTAAAATAAAATCTTATATTAATATACATACATATATGAATATTTATGTTTTGGGGGAAGGCATACCTGGTGGTCCTCAGAATTTACTTCTAGCTTGTGTTCCGTGATCACTCTTTTTTATGATGATTTACTTATTTATTTTTATTAATATATTTTTTTAGCACTATGATTGCAAACATGTTTGTAGTTGGGTTTCAGTCATAAAGAAGTAAACACCCTCCTCTTGGTGGATCCTGGATGCCATTTGAAGAGAAGGGGCATCGAACTCGGGTCATGCAGAGCTAATCCTCTAACCACTGTACTATCATTCTGGTCCCTCTTTTCACTCTATGATCACATACTAACAAGTCAATAAAGAAATCATCTATAAAATAGAATACGAAATTTCACATGTGATCATAATGAGGTCAAGTGATAATCACATGAGGTCAAGTGATCATAATATGTTTAATAAAAACACATTTATACTATTGAATATCAAATGATAAACTAAATTTCTTAACACTTGTTTTCACCAACTTAAATAATGATCATTTCAAAGTCTCAATCTTTTGAGTGAGCGTTTTAATTTTTCTAGACAAAGAGACAGCAAACCAGAAAGTAAACACTACAAAGTAAATTTTGTAAGAAATGCAGTGTTTACAGTCTTGGTTGCAACTACTCCTCCTTGCATCAGTAATGCAAAGTAATCACAGACAATACATAAAGGACATTATAGGCTGAATTCTAATTAAGCATTATTTATAAGAACAGAGTGGTGCTGTTGGTTATTCATAGAAACCAGGGGTTCCAATTTATACAGAGATAAGAGGTCTCTATGTGGAGTCGAAGATTGACCAAGTGGTCTGTTGTTGGCATGTGAAAAAGATAAAATCAGAAGTGATATTGACATTTTCTTTTAAAACCAATAAGGACATAAAAGTTTTGTAATCTAGGTATAGAAATTTTAAAAACATATAAGATACAAAGAGTATTTGTCCAATTCTTCCTGGTCAATTAATACAATAAAGAATTAAAGTAACATGATAAATGTACTTTATGTGAGTTGTATTTTCTAATGCATATTTGTCATAACAAAAACAATGTTACTTCACTTACAAACTGTCTAGGGGTCAGAGAGAGATAATACAGCAAGTAGGAAGTCTTCCAAAAATGTTACCAAGGTTCACTCCCCAAACAGAAATCTCTAAGCACAAAGCCAGATGTAAATTCTGAGCAGGGCTATATGTTGCCCCAGAAAAAAATTACCTTAAAGGCTGTGGACATAGCACAAATGACTATATATTTGCAGCATACTACCTTCCCCAGACACTTCTGGGAAAAATGTACTTATAAATTTACTCTGGTAATATCAAATCCAAATATTTGTTCACAATTAAGCTAATATAAAACCCTATTACTAATCTCATTTGAAATTAATTTATCATTATATTTTGGTGATTGTTGAGATTTTTTTATCAAGGCATATATTCTCTCATAAAAAGGTAGCACGATGTCTAAATAAAATTTCGTGGCCCGATGATAAAATTACATTCTTGACATAAAGTCTTTTCCAAAGCGGTAATTTTGAGATTGACTTCAGTGCTTCCACTAAACATTATTCTACTTTGTCGAAGTAGAATTTATGATGACATTAATTGGCTTCTGCATTTCTGTATTTTTCCTTCTCCATTGCCCAGCTTTAAGATGGCAGTCAGTCTTTGTAATATCAAAGCTGGAGTTATTTTACTGTAGCATAAATATTAGAACATTCTGGAAGTTGCCCAGAATTTAGGAGATGCCAAGCATTTTGTAACTGTCCTGACTGTTCCACTGTATGCACTACTGGGGCTACTTTAACAAAATAATACACACTGGGTGGCTGGAAATGAACATTTATTGCTTTATTGCTTAATCCCCGAGGCTGGATCTAAAATGAAGAAGTCATTAGTTCACACTTCGACTGCTCTATTTGATTTAAAAGTTCATGTTGAACCTCCAACTTCCTTTGAACTGTCAGACTTGACCTTTCTACACAGGAAACTAATTTACTTTTATCTCTGTATTCCTGTATGTCCAGGTCTTCAAAGAAACATTTTCCTTTGATAAGAATTTCAGCTTACCTTAAAAATTGTTTTTGTTTCTGTCTTTGTTTTGGTTTTTTGGGTCTCCCCCAATGGGGCTCAGGATCACTAGGGCCATAACTGGTGGTTTTTAGGACTTGTAGTGCTGGGAATCAA
>PVKC010040887.1:0-12240 GCA_004027635.1 Crocidura indochinensis | reverse complement strand
TTCAGCTTCACATTTTCCTTCTTGTAGAGAAGAGATCCCCTGAGAGAAACCACTTACACGGGGTATTACTCCCCAACAGTCTCATATCTTTTATTTGTTGTATATGTTTCTTTCCTTCCCACAAGAAGCTATACTTCCCTGTGTCCTAGATTCAGGCACTTTAATTCGTTTATGTGATTTATTTTCCCTTTTCTTTTTACTTTCTCATTGTACAAGCTCTATGCCCTCAGCACATAGACCAGTCTAAAATCTATCCCTAGTCTTAAATTTCCAACATACTGTGCTTTTTTTTTAATCTCTCAAATTTATCTTTGTTTGATTGGTTTTTGGATTACTCCTGACTCTGCACTCTGGCAGTGCTCACGAGACTACTGGGACCTAATCTGGATAGGCTGCATGCAAAGCAAACACCTTAACTGCTGTACTTCGCTTCAGCCCTTGTTTATTTATTTATTTGGTAATTATTGTTATTTGGGGATCAAAGCCTACAGTGCTCAGAGTTTATTTCTGGCTCTACACTCAGATTTCACACCTGTGGGATTGAGGAACCATATATCAGTACTAGGGATTGATCCTGGGTGCATGTAATTGTCCTTCCTGCTGTACTATCTCTGGATTCCAAATTTCTTAAAAAAAAAAAAAAAACAAACAAATCCCGGGGGCCGGGCGGTGGCGCTGGAGATAAGGTGCCTGCGCTAACCTAGGACGGACCGCAGTTCGATCCCCGGGTTCCCCATATGGTCCCCCGTGCCTGCCAGGAGCGACTTCTGAGCAAAATAGCCAGGAGTAACCCCTGAGCGTCACCGGGTGTGGCCCAAAAACCAAAAAAAAAAAAAAATCCCTTTAGTAACATCACTGCAGTCTGATATCTCTGTCTGTAGACACTCCCATCTCACATCAGTCACAAATGAGCAACTTCGTTAATCTCACTTCTTTCATAGTTTTCTGTCTTTCATCCTTATACATTGAATAAAATTTCCTGAATACTTGCTGAAATCTATGCCAGGCATCCAAGATCACAAAGTTAACAAGACAAAAATACCTTGACCCTCTTAAATGCCTTTCCTTTCTAAAACATCTCTCTTCATTGATTTTGGAAAATATGAAGTCCTTTGATTTTCACTTTATTTCTTTTAAGTTCCTTTTTGCCAAATGCGCCTCTTTCTAAAATAATTAGGTTACAGTATAGTGCTCTACTCTTCTGATCTCACCCTACTATCCATACTGGATGATTCCAGCAAATCTTCAGGTGAATCCCAAATCCGGATTTCCATTGCTGACCTCTGTCCCGACGAATAGAGCCAATGGTGAAACTGACATTTTTGCTTGGAGATTATGCAGCCACACCAAATTCATCTCATGATTTCTCCCCATTAAAGCTACTTATATACACTGTATAGTCACCCAAGACTCAAGATTTATCTCCAACTGCACCACAACTCCACTAAATCATCAAATTCAATAAGTTCCAAGTCTCTCATAGCTCTCATGCTTATCTTGTCTTCCCCAAATATCCTGCCACAGTTTACTGTTACCATTTGATATTTTCCCTCACTTCACTCCAATGCACCCTGCCCAATTCATCTTGTACATTGCCTCTCAATTGATATTTTTGACCATGAATTTGTTTATCTTAAGTTTCCTTTAATGTTCCTTTAAAATTTTCACCATTTATTTCAAGAAAAACTAAACATTTTAATATAACTAACAAAGGTCAACAGAATCTGTATCCTGCTTAGTTTTGTTATCTTTATTCCCTTCAAACACTTTCAGATCTTTGTTCCCTTTTTTATATGTAACAGAATACATTTCATACTCCAATATTAAAGTAATGACAATAATAACTATATTTGCATATCAATTTAACATTTGCAAAATGTTCTTCCACCCAATATCTCAATTACGTTGCGATTAATGTGGTTTTGACATCCAAATACCAGGAGTGAACTATGATTTCCATTTCTGAGGATATTCTCAGGCACTTATTTAAGTATAAATACTAACCTCACTTTCTCCATCCCTATAAACTCTAGACATATTTGCAGCTTGGATGGCCCAAGAATTGAAGACACACTTGCTATCAGAAACCTGGCAGCGAAAGAATCAAGAGCTTCCTTCAAACTGCACTCTTCCTTACCATGTCTATAACATCAAAGCAATCATGATATCTGAACAATACGATTTCAATTCTTATCAGGATCATTCTAAATGGGGTGTTTCCCAAAACGGCACCAAAAATCAATGGACATGTATTGGAGACATAAATCGAAGCCCATCCCAAGCCTTCAGAAGTGGAGGCTTCATTTGTACCCAGAATCAGCATATTTATAAAGCATTTCAAAAATTAGTTTTAGAGTATGAAAACTGTAACTAAATTTGGTGAAAGTATCTATGTAGTATCTTTTTTGAACATTGATAATAAATTTTATTTTAATAGACATATTCTTAATATATCAAGAGTATCAATGTCCTTATAGTTCACAAATAGGAAAGAACCTGTTTTCTCTCAAGTTTATAACTTTCTTTTCATTTTCTCACTTCATAGTTAGATGCCACAAATAAAATTTAACACATATAAATAAAATTATAGTCCATGGAAAACTGTGTTCTAAATTAGTCAGTTCTCAATTGTTCATGGATTAATTGGCTGTTTCATAGGACAATATTTATGTCCTTCATAAAGACAGTCTTCACCTTCTTCCCATCATTTTGTTAAGAAAAAATCTCTTTTTCTCTCTCTTTCACTAATCTCTTTCTCTCTGTCCTTCATACTATTTAGTTATTCCTCTTAAAGTCCTTTTCCCTGATTTATGGTAAAATGTTCATGCTTCTTGCTGCTTCTACTTGCAAATTGTATGAGTTTGTTTCATTCGCTAAATTTCTGAGCCTTATAATGAAGAAATAATGTCTCCACTCACTGTTGAATTAGAAAGTATGTTTTGAGTTCTTAGCACAGAGTTAACAATGAAAAATCTTGGTAAGATTTAAATATGAAATCCTACCCATTAAGATAAGACAAAAGAAAGTATAATAATAAGTAATTTTTAATTAAGTCTGATTAGGAGGAAAATGTCTCTCAATTTGAGAAAGTTGGCTTTAAAAAATGGGTCAAATAGCCTTACTGCCAGTATATTTTATTTTCTGGAGTTATATTAAATCCAATGTCTATAGATCTGAATAATAAAATGATGAATAATGATTATTGATAACATTAATGATTATTAATAAATTAACATTAATTTACTTAATAATTAATTCAATTGTTAGATATTATTAAGTCCAATTGCTATATATATGAATAAATATAGTTGTTTAACTGATTTCAGGATATGTTTTCTAATTATAAGAAATTTACAATCTAGCAAAAATAATTACAATAACAATTGGAACTAGCATTTACTGATCCTTACTATGAGGGGAAATTAATTGACTATTTTTATTTAATTTCATGACAGAAGGAACTGTCATCCCCATTTTACTGACAAAGAAGCAGGCTCACGGGGTTGCAGTAAATTTCTCCAAATCATCCAAATTTCCTGCCCTTGAAATGATGCTCTTTACTTCTCTTTCAAGAGACAGGTTTGTTTTATATATATTTTTTATTGAGACCAATGTGAATTACAAGTCTTTCACAGTTACATTCAAGGTACATAGTGATAGTGAATTAGGGCAGTTCCCCCACCAGTGTTGACCTCCCTCTGTCCCTGTTCTGCATACATGCTTCCTCTTAGCCCCCTGGACTGCTAGTGTATACAAATCTCTTGTTGCTTGCTGTAGTTTGGGTCTCAAGAGATAGTTTTTAAATGATGCACTGTGGGAATAATTTCATATTAGTAATAATATCAAGCAAAATTTGTGGGACAGAAAGACATTGCTTCAATGAAAAGCAGTAAGGAAAAGAAAACTAAATTTGTCTTCTGATCAGAAGTATAATGTATGAATACTAGCTTATATTATACTTATACTTAACCTATAATCTTGAAAATATATAAAGACTTGAAAAAATGTGACTATCTTCTAGAAAACATCTGAGTATAAACTATTTAAATAAAATGGGTTACTGCAAAATAAAAACATAACTTAAACAGGTTCCAAACTTGGGGCCTGAGCAATGGTGCAGCTGTAGGGCGTTTGTCTTGCACATGGCTGACCCAGAATGGACCATGGTTTGATCCCCCAGCTTCCCATATGGTCCCCCAAGCCAGGAGCGATTTCTGAGCGCATATCCAGAAGCAACCCTGAGCATCACCAGATGTGGCCCAAAAATAAAAAAAAAAAAAGTTAAAAAGAGGTTCCAAACTTGATACAGAGAAGCTGGACTCAGAAGCAAAGAGTGCAGAGCACCATGAAAATGGGGTTCTACAGGCTCCATCCATATGGTTCCTTCAATTGCCTAACATGGTCCTGGTAGCTATGTCTGGGACTGCCAGCATGACTGAAATATACAACTTCTGGTGGAAACCATAACCAAGACTGTGATCATTACAACAACAGCAACAAGGGGAAGGGAAGAGTGAAGGTGCTTGATACTCAAATACAAAGAGGAATAAGTGAAGATAAAAATAAAAAGAAAGCAGAACCAGAGAACAATAGCACAGCTATAGAGCCTTTGCCTTGCACACGGTCAATCTCAATGGACACATCAATAAGCCATATTGTCTCTGAACAAGCCAGGGATGATTTCTGTGCCCAGAGTCAGGAGTAAACCCTGAGCCCTTCTGGGTATGACCCAAAAACAAACAAACAAACAAAAAGAAAGCAAAGCAATTCTACTGGACTAGGTTTACCCTCAAAAGGTAACTCAAGACTCTAGAAAAGTGGCTTCATCCCAAGCTTAAATGAGCATTGTGAAAGAAAGGGATCCAAGATAACTATCTACCAGACTCTGTGGTGACTCATTAATAATATTATTCCTTTTATTGAAAGTTTCTAGGAGAGCGACACTTGAAGATTCTTACAAAAATTATTCAAGATTTTCTAATTGTGTGGTGATGGATATTAACTAGTCTTTTTGTATGATCCTACTATATTGTATACAAACATTGAATCATGACATTGTATGATAATGCTTTGCCTCAATTTTAGAAATTAGAATCTATAGAATAATGAGTAGAAGGATGCTACAAAGAATAAAAAGATTCTGACCCATGAAGACACACCTTAAGGAGGTGATACCCACTTGGAGATGATACAGAGGATGGTTAGACATTCCCTGAAGGAAGAAGCTAGATTTGTTACCACTATCAAACATGTGCTCAGAACTTTTACCTAGACATACAGTTTCCCATAAATAAACTTGAAGAGAATTATTTAAAAATTCTTTAAGAGAATGGCATCATTAAAAGGAAACTGAGACACCTAAAATTTTTTAAATGTTTTTTATCAATTTCATCTGGGAAAAATGAAAGAATAAGCAATCAATGAATTACATTTAAGTCCAATGTATGGCTTACATCCCAAATAAAATTGAATTAACAGGGGCCGGCGAGGTGGCACTAGAGGTAAGGTGTCTGCCTTGCAAGTGCTAGCCAAGGAAGGACTGTGGTTCAATCCCCTGGCATTCCATATGGTCCCCCCCCCAGCCAGGGGCAATTTCTGAGCACTTAGCTAGGAGTAACCCCTGAGCATCAAACGGGTGTGGCCCGAAAAAACAAAAAAAACTTGAATTAACAATCCTTATAAAAATTAAAATGAAAATAACATATGGTCTAGCAACATTATTTTTAGGAATTATTCAAAACATGGGAAATATTAATAAAAAGGAAATCTGCAATGCCTCTAGTCATGGAACCTCCATTCACATGAGCCAAAATCATGAAATGAATTTAAATAATTCATTGACAGATGATTGAACAAAAAATTGTAGTATATATACTCAATGAAAATTATTGCATTGGGGGGCCAGAGAGATAGCACGGAGATAGAGTGTTTGCCTTGCATGCAGAAGGATGGGGTTCGAATCCCGGCATCCCATATGGTCCCCTGAGTATGCTAGAAGCGATTTCTGAGTGTAAAGCCAAGAGTAACCCCTGAGCGCTGCCGGGTCTGACCCAAAAACAAAACCCCCTTCCAAAAAAAAAAAAAAACCACGAAAATTATTGTATGGGAAATAACAATAACAATATTGTGCTTCTTGATATACTAAATTGATGGAACTCAAGGTGACTATGTTAAGTGAAATAAGAAAGTAAGTTCATGATAATTATTGGAGTTTCATTCACATGTGGAGTACAAGTTATTAAAGTAAATAAAGTCACAAGACAACTAAAATAACTACTAAACTCTGAACACTCTGAGGGTTACCAGAAAGAAAGATGAGGTAAGAGAAATAAGCAATGCCATCTTTGGATAATGAAAAGGCAATGGAATTTGGTGGTGGGAATGATGTAAATTATACACATACAAAGGTATGAAAACAAAACTCTTTAAATTTGATAATATTTTAAATCATAGGTGCTATTAGAAACATTAAATGGTTAAGAGTAAACTGCCCATAAGTGGAAAAAAAAACCCAAGATAGTACTTGTCTAGAAACCAATGATATTGTGGAGAAAATAAACTAATAACTGGTAAACCTATAGAAACAACTGGAGTGGAAGATGGTTGCAATTCTTTATCAGAAGAAATTGCAAATATTTTTCTGCTGTGCTCTTAACTCTTTTTTAAAAATGATATTAACTCCTATCTGTTGATCTCAAATGACTCTTTCCTTTCCAGATTCATATAAGTTGATGGATAAATGGACTTTTAACACCAAAGAAAATAAGACATAGTTCAAGTCAAAGCATCACATTTGGGAGAGGATTTAATGGAGATTTACTGGGTGGGGAAACCTCAAAAAGGGCTAAAGTGCATGCTTTGCACACGAGACCCTTAGGTTTGTTCACCAAAATACTGTCAGAAGCAACTTTTTTTTCAGAAGCAATTTTTAAGCACTATTTGGAGAGTAATACCAGATGGCAAGCAATTCCAATTGGTAAGCAATTCCAGATGTGTGCCAAAAAAAGTAAATAAAAATCAATAAAGCAGAGGTACCAAAATGAGCTTGGGGACTTGTGCTCTTGATCTGGAAGGTCATATCCATTAGCCATTATTTTGTGTACACAAAGCAAAGAAAGCTGGATTGCAGAACCTGAAAAATGAAACTAATGCACCACAAGATCAGAAGACCACAAAGAGCAATATGAATCCTTTTCTTGCAAGCAAACAATTTTTGTCTAAATCACACATAAATGAAAAGAAGAGTGAGTATAGTGTCAAATCATTTCAGCTAAAAGAGTAATTGAGAAATGCTTCATATGTCTTGCAGTCATGATATTCAGTAATTTAAATCCAACAGAATATGAAGCATAAATGTTTTTAAACTCAAAGTTGCAGCATGGCATGATATCTATACAATGTAGGAAGTAATATAGCAGATGGAATATCACAGTATAGGAAGATATAATGAGCTTGAGATATCCACACATTTACTACAGGTTTCACTCAGAGTAGATATAATAATTAGATAAATTTTATCTCTGAAATTAAATAACCTATATAACACAGTACCTATTACATAAAAATTCATTATATGCATTAAAAAACCATTAGAACAACAAATATCAATAGTATTAATTGATCTTATTAACTTAGGGCTGAGAGAAAAGCAACTACCGCACATTCTAACATGTACTCTATTCTGTGAAGAAATCAGTCTAACAAATTGGTGTAAACAGAGTAAAAGAAGCCGGAATGCAGTTTTTTTCCTTGTTCCCTTTCTCCATGGTGATGGGTTTTTGCAATAACAAAAAAATAAAAGCTATTCATTTTCTTTACTTCATCTCACACTTGAGGAATCAAAAGGAAATGAACAGAAGAAACATTCTCAGAGATGAGGAAGGTACAGGCATAATGATCCTAACAGGAGAGATTTTAGCAAATGCTTTCAGCATTACATTTTTCTGATACTCATTAACAAGCAGACTAAAGGGCTCCTCTGCCCTTATTTGCAGAACAAACATGCATGAGGCCCTTCTGGAGAGCAAGCTTTGGAAGTTTTCATTCTGGTTCTGCCACATTCCACGCAACCTTAGGCAATTTCTTTAAATCTTAAAAACCTTTCTTTTCTCATCTATGAAATGCAGGGGGATGGGAAAATCTATAAAATAAGACAATGTACGTTCTTGTGTGAAGTAAGGAAGCAGTATGAAAAATTCCTCTAGGGGAAATACTAACTAAATAAAAGTGTATACTCTGACCAGAGAGTTTCTAGGTTATATCATCTGAATTGTATGTAGCACCTTGGTACATAAGAGGACTTTGTATCATAAAAGGACTTTGTATCTAGACATTTAGCAGGCAGGCATTCAATAAATATTTGACCATTTATTTTGGCTTTGATTGAAGTACTTTGTGTACCTGCTCAGAGTCTAAAATCTACATCATAACCTTTGTAGAAAAAAAAAGTTGGCAGCTTCCTAGATGAAACATCCTAACCTAATTTCAAGATTCGATTTCATTCACAACTGTTTCCCATCATTTCCTATTGTCTCAGAGCATTACCAATGACTGGCCAAGAAAGCTATCCACCAAAGACAATGGATGTTGATGCACTTCTACTATGCTTAATTATTATTTTGTGGCTAGATCACAAAGAAATGGAGTCAACAATGAATTAACATCAATGTTGAATGATTGGGAATCCTGCAAAAAAAAAACAGTTAGCTCCCTCTTTATATTTTAAGTGGGAAGGTGGTTGTACCTTAGAGCCCAGTCATTCATGTACATACTAGGGAACTGCTGATCTTAGACCCAGAATCAGTCTGAAAGACAAAAACCTAAATATGAGGTGACAGTTGGTGAATTAGTGAAGGTCCTTTAGAGTGAAGAGGCCAATGTAAAATAAAAACTTTCAGGAAAATGAATACCTAGGTCCAACTGTACATATATATCAAGGAGGAGAAAAATAAATCTCAATTTTGAAATAGCTTTCTCTGGTAGATTAAAATTTTTTTCTATTTGCTTTACAAAATTATCTTAGGTGATTAGCTAGTTCAAAGGCCTGGATAATGTGCCTTACAGGGCTGAGGCACCTCATTAGATCCAGAGCATATAAGACTCAGTATGATTAACCCTTGAGCTTCTCTGAGCTAAGTATAGAAGCCCCCAATGAAAAAAAAAAAAAAGAAAGTTATTTTGAAATTTTTAAATAGCATTTCTCTTTATTACAAAAGAAATATGCTTCTTAGGAGACTGCTACATTGCAGAAATCATCAAAGGGACATTTCAAATCTTCTGCCAACAAAAAGACAGATCAGCCCAGGGATGGAGTTTGGGGGATAGAACTGAAAGACATATGAAGACTCCTGAGAGAGGATGCAAATATTCTCTCTTGATTATGGTGGTTATTACAATCATGTATGCATTGTTAAGTCATCATACTGGATGCTTTAAATGGTATCTTTTGTTGTTTATAAAATGAACTTTTATAAACTGACCAACAGAAAGTTCTTTTGTCACTCATACTAAACAACTGTTATTCCCCCATAGGAGTATTTTTTAAATGATTTTCTATATGTTTACATTCAGATTTCTTGGCACACAAAATAGTATCTTTTATAATTAAATATAATTTACTTATTGATTTTGATTTTGATTTTTGTCCACTCTTGCTTCTAAGTAGCTTTGTTTTCATCATTATCAACTGCTCCCGCAAAGCTCATTACATAACACCCAAGGGAAAAACTTGTACTGCAGGGAGAAAAACAGGAAGCTATTTTGACTTTTACAACAGCCAGTGTCTCATTTTTGATGATTTAACAATCATTGCACACTTAATTGGTAGGGCCTTGCTATGTAAAGTTTTTATAGCAATATTTGCTGCTGGGAATTTCAGGGTAATTCCTGCCAATTCTTCTAACTCTTATCATTCAACCTCTGAACACGAGATGCTACCTTTATGCTACCTTTATCTTTGTGTTTTGTATACAACAGTATCCCTTTGCACCATGTTTACCAAACATTTTAAAGGAAAGGGGGTCAGAAAATTTCAAACATTTCTTCCAGGGGTAAAGACATCAAAACAATTACTAGAGACAATTGCAAATGAGACTAATATTTACTCAGGCCTAGGAAATATCTTTTTTTTTCCCCTCTCTCTCTCCAGGGAGTTGGAGGTGGGAGCAGAGTAGAGGGCTACTTTATCTCCCCAAGCGTGCTAGAGACACCAAAGGAGCCAGGGATCAAGCCCAGGGCTTGGTGTAAGCCAGAGGAGCCCTTCTTACTATCTCCTCAGCCTCTGGTCTAAGATTTGTTTGTTCTTCCGGCCACATCCATACTGGCCCTTGGCTTACTCTGTGCTCAGTTATCACTCCTAGAGTACTGAGGGAACTTTCTGGTCTGAAAATTAAATGGACACGACTGGTTAAATAATACAGGGTTTAGGGCCTTTGCTTTGCATCCGGCAGTTCCCAGTTTGATCCCTGACCAACATATGTTCCCTTGAATACTGCTACGAGTGATCCCTGAGCATAAAGTCATGCTGGAGAACTACCAGGTGTGGACCAAAATCCAAACAAGTTAAAAAAAATAAACAAACAAATAAATAAAAGTTATTAACAAGGGACAGGAGAGCTAGCATAGAGGTAAGGTGTTTGCCTTGCATGCAGAAGGTCGGTGGTTCGAATCTCAGTGTTCCATATGGTCCCCTAAGCCTGCCAGGAGCGATTTCTGAGCATAGAGCCAGGAGTAATCCCTGAGCATTGCCGAGTGTGACCCAAAAACCAAAATAAATAAATAAACAAATAAAAATAAATGAAAGTTATTAACAAAAGGAAATCACATATTATGTTTTATTTACTCTAAGTTTAGTTAATATAGGAACTCTCATTAGGAAATAAAGACTCAAAAGTGTTAAAACACAATGTTTTTTTACTAAGTTAAAAAAAAAAGATAAGCAACTCTGTAGAAAAGTAGCTATGATAAATGGCGAGGTAAAGAAAGAAAAGTTGCTTCAATGAGATTTCATTGTGCAGAATTCTATGAGCCTCAACTTCCCACCTCTGGTGGCAGGCAAGATTGTTTCCTTATCTTTCTCCTGGAACTTTCATCTCCTGCTTTTGGGAAAAAAAGGATTAGAGTATTCTTGTATCTGCCGATTTTCAAGAACCTTTAGCTCCAAATAAACCACAAAGCAAAGCATCATATTTGGAAATGATATGTTTTGGTTTCCTTCCTAATTCGGAACTTCTGAGAGTGAATTAAACTCTCATCTGTGGAGCCATGGGGGGCGGGGGAGGAGCCTATGAAAGTGATGTTAAAATTCTTCTTTCAAGTGATGGGGATGCTGATGTAAAGACCCAATTGCAGGTTCTGACTGACTTAGCTTTCTGCTTTGTGGGTTATCTGTGTGTATGTATCTACCTACAGGTAGACAATTCATATGAAGGGAGAGGTTGACACACTGGTAGTTTAGACACGGTTCTTGCTATGAGATACTTTGTCCCTATAGTAACTGGTTCCTAGAAAGAAGAAAAAGAAGCTATTAAAATGCAGCCACAAGTACTGGGATAAAGTAATTTGGTTCCCTTCACAAAAACACAAACACAAAAGTACAATTCATTCCACAAAGGGTCCACCTCAAGAACACAGACAGATGAGGTTTTACTCAGAGCCCCTTGATTACTAAGGCCCACACACCTCTAGGAGATAAAGGACTGTCTAGTGCTGAGAAAAGGAGAGGGTTTAATTGCAGGGTTGGCCACTTAAATCCAAGACTTGCTCCCTCTGCTTCCTCTTGGAGCCCATCCATTAAAAATTCGGAAACAGTTCAGGGTTCTGTTGGGCCTGCCCGTTGGTAAAGCATTTGCTCAACAAGCTGTGCCTATGTCAATCTCTGGCCTTCGAGATGGCTGGCACCTCTCTCAGGCACTCACACAGCAGATGTGTAAAAAGTAAAGCAAAACACAAAAAGTAGGGAGCGGGACAAACTGACACAGAAGAGATGTAACAAATGATAGGGTGGAAAGAGAGAACTCTGAGTGCACAATTGTCTGGAGCCAATTTACACTGGGCTAAGAGCTCTAAGGACCTCAGCTGCTCAAGAGGGCATGGCAGTATTATAGCTTTGAACAATGATTGATGCTCAGAGTGAGTCATCATGAAACAGTCAAATTATGTACAGAACATTTTGTTAAAATGGCAAAGCAAAATATTTGGAAAAATAACTTTCTAAAATAAAATGTTTTCATTCATGCTTGA